>JAIOJX010000004.1:99415122-99435122 GCA_022376925.1 Tragulus kanchil | reverse complement strand
GAGACATCTATTCCGAAAAGAAGCCTCCTGCCTCCTCCACACTGCAGGCCCTGCAAATGCCTGTAGGAGGCGAGCCAGGCTCTGGGCGGGAGATCCTTGGGACTGAGCAAAAGCAGGCCCAGCTGGGTGCCAGGCTGCCTCCCCCTGCGGAATTGTTCCTTTAACCCAGACAGGAGGGAAGTTCTCCGGGGGCCTGGTATTCTAATCCCACCTCTGATTTGTCTTCTGCTCATTAAGTTTGGCATGTATAACTGATTATTTCGGGAGCAATCTGGTGGCATCTGCTGGTGGCTGTGGGCACAGAGAGTGTCAGCCACACTGGGCAGTAACCATGCACATGTGCACATATGCACACCAGGCAGGCATAACCAGGCATGCACCACCATGGTGAACTCTAGCAACGGTCTCTCCTCAGTGTCCCTCTGTCCATGTCTGTCTGTCTAATCTCTTCACTAGACATGTGCCATGGGCGGGGCTGTGGATTTCTAGGATAACAAGCCTTTGGCCTTGGGAGGATGTTATCAGGAGGTTTCCTAAAGACATGAGTAGGAGCGGGGCTATGGCTATAGTTTATGGCATATCAGAATAAAAGGGGGTGAGGACTCAAAGAAACTAGAAAATTAAAACATAATCTAAGCAGTTCTCATGAAACAAACTCTACCTGAATTATCTGTACAAACTCTAATATGTAAATACCTGCTCGTATATTTAAACAGATTACTCATACTGATATAGACAGAGGCAACTTTTTTCTAACTTTGAAACAGAACTTGGGGGCTGTCCTCTAAGCGTTGGACTCCCAGTATTTGATGATGTTTGGGGGGAGTCATATACCCTGAGGTTGTAATAAGGGTTTGCAGGATTATTGAACAAAGTGCACTATGGGTCTGGAATGTTAAAAATTGAATTGAAAAAGCTCTCCTGCTGAAATGCCCTTAAAAAGTGCATTTTATGTGTTTAACATTTTTGTTTCCTTGTGTGATCTTTGTGGCATTTAAAGCAAACCATAAACAAAGAAATATTGATATGGAAACTATTTAGTCCTGTGCATAGCCATTTTCATATAAGAAAAACATTTTTGAGTTTGTTTTCTAGACATCTATTCCCCCTACTGGTGATATTTATTCTTATTTGGCAAACCCCCAAAAAATGTAAATAATAAATCATGTTGAGATAATAGAGAAGGAGCCTGGCTGAATTACTTGAATATCTCAGTGTTGTGATTGCTTTTGTGACAAATTCTTAAATCGCAGACTTTCACACCTCAGTCTGATAAGAAAATAGGGTTACTTTGAAAAAGTTGTCCTTTTTCCTTGAACTCTGGAGTGTGTATATTTTCACCTCAGAGCCTGCAATTTAGAATGTCCTTACTGATGACGGACTGAGGCCCCCTTTGTTTGCCTGGCCAGTGAAGGATAGAAGCTAAAGAAACCTCAGACTTTTCGGTCCTCAAAAACTGCCTGTCCAGTTCTGACCTTCTCACTAGGTGCCCAGACAGGGCGATGGTTTACTGTAGAACATCTGTTGTAAAGTACTAGTATACAACGTCTGCCTTGGCTCCGCCTTAACATCCCTGGCACCTCAGGGGCCTCCTAGTGCCCTCTCTGCCGTGGCTGGGCCTCTGCCCCTCCTGTGTGCTCCCATGGCCCTGTCTTCCTTCAGCACACACTGCATTGTAGTGGCCTGACTTCCTGGCCATCTTCCCAAGCCCGTGGTGCACTTCATGACGATAGGGCTGCACTGTCCTTGCCCATGGTGCATGGTCCCCACAGCCCAGCCACCCCAGGGTGCCTTCGCCTTCCCTCCAGAGCAGCAGTCGCATGTCTGGTATCTAGAAATTCTAGAGGGCGAGTGGATGGAGGGTCATTTGTTGTCAGGGTGTGTCCAGGAGATCCCAGTGCCGTCCATGTGAACAGTGTCCCAGTAGAAGCCATTCCTCAGGGGGAGGCCTGCCTCCGTCTCACCCCACCTCTGGGGACCACAGTTTATAGCCTGAGGGGATGGAGAGGCCAGAGGTCCAGTGAGCAGATCCCATGGCAGGGGGCTGGCAGAGGTCATGGGCAGGGCATTAGCCTTACTAGCAGAGCCGGGGCTCTCAGCCTGGCTCTGCTAGTTACTCACTGTGTGTCTTTGGAAAGTCCCTTCTGCTTCTCCCAGCTTGAGTTTCTTGTCCTCAAACTGAAGGGTTTGATGAGAGGATGCCTAAAGCTTTCATTCCTCATTAACCTTCCAGAATCCTAGAAAAGCAGAATTCAGAGAGTATCCCCTGTCCTCTCAAGCTGCAGCAATCCATGGAAAACTTTTTACAGTGATGAAGAGCTCTCTTGTAACATGATTTCTAAAATAATGGACTCTTTTAACAAGACTAATGTAATGAGCAAAGTGTTCATGAATCTGAAATAATGTATTAAATTTCATATGGCCTTTTAAAATTAAGGGAGAGAAGGTACTGAACAAAGTGTTCAGTGGACATGATGAACTTAAAAGGCTTGAGAAACTACTCCATCAAGTTAGTAAATATTTGCCAAACCTCTGATCCATGCCAGGCCCAGTGGTCGGCACCAGGGACACCAGGATGAATAAGACAGTCCTTGCCCTCTAAGGAAATAAGGGTGTAGTGTGGGCAGACAATATGTGAAAGGTCACTACAAGGTGGTATAGTAAGGATACTGACAGAAATGTGCCCAGGAGCTGGGGAGAATCCTAGAAAGGTCTCCTATGGGAAGTAGTAATTGAACTGAGTTTGAAAGAAGTAATTTAGGCCTTTTTTGTTGAACTCAAAATTCCACAAGGCTTTCCAGTTTCAGCATAGTCATTGCCTTTACTGTTAAGCTCAGAATTTATTGGCTTTTTTTTTTTCCAGGAGAGAGAACAATGTTGACCAGCAACCTAGGAGGGCTTTTTATTTTTCTCCCTAGAAGGGCTTTTTGAGAACAGAGGAGGAGAGTCAAACTCTCTTAGCTAATTCCTTTCCATTTATTCTATGCATCGGTATAGGTTTTAGTTTGATTAGGATATTTGGGCTCTTATTTTAAATGTCCTGAAATAAATTCCACTAACAGAAAGTCTGACTTAAAATCATTAATTCGGGTCATTTTTAGTTCTCAGGCCTTAACTCTACTCCATGAACTAGACTATTCCTGTCACCAAGTTGTTCCTCAAAGCTCTTAGGTACAGCAGGTAAGGGGAATAAAGAGGCCCAAAGCAACTGCAGGCAGACCTAGAGAGCCCAAGACCTTTGCTGAACGTCTCGAGTCTGCACTGGGTGTGCTCCCCATACACCTGGTATGTGTCCTTAGATTTATGGAGCTTCAAGCTGAAATTCAACTTCCTGTTTAGAAACAAAACAAACACTTTAAGAAAATGCTACCCTAGAGCTACTATGTATGGTTATTTAACAGGTACCAGTGTTCTCTCTTCCGAGTTTTGGAAGCCAGAAAATGAGTAAACTGGGGTTGTCAAAAGAGTGAAGACCTTGTCTATTCCAAAGGAGAAGCTACAAGTACTTCCCTGGTTGCTCAGTGGTTAAGACTCCGAGCTTCCAATGCAGGGAATGTGAGTTCGATCCCTGGTCAAGGAACTAAGATTCCCCCAGGCCACATGACTTGGCCAAAATTCTTTTAAAATAATTTCAAAGGAGAATCTACGACAGAACACTGAAGAGATGGACCATGACCTCCTAGAAGAGGAAACTAGCCTCTAAGTATTCAGGAAAAGTTGCAGCAAACAAAGTGTAGCTATCTCTGAACAGAACTATGATAGGCCTAATAAGTCTGTAGTTACAGAGGGATTTCCCCTCACGTGTCCTGTGGACATGAAAGAAAATTCTGGGTGTGATGCTAGGACCATGAGGTGGAATCAGGACCATGAGGTGGATTCATAACCAGTTAAATGACCACCCTATAAGCATGCTCATGTGGACTCATGTCATCGTGGAGGGAGTTTGTAGTATTAAGTCCTAGGGAGCTGCTTTGCATCTTTTTGCAACAAGGCAGGGAGGAAATAGTGTAACAGAAAACAGAAAGAAAATAAGGAAGACAGAAAAAGAGTGGGGGCTGATTAACCACAGGGCTCTGACCTTGAGCTGGTCCTGTTTAGTATGTATATCAACCTGGAAGATGGTGTACAGAGAACAGGAGCAACAAAACTGCAAGTGATGAATTCCACTACGTTTAAAAAAGGAAAGTTCTCAGGCCTTAACTCTACTCCATGAACTAGACTATTCCTGTCACCAAGTTGTTCCTCAAAGCTCTTAGGTACAGCAGGTAAGGGGAATAAAGAGGCCCAAAGCAACTGCAGGCAGACCTAGAGAGCCCAAGACCTTTGCTGAACGTCTCGAGTCTGCACTGGGTGTGCTCCCCATACACCTGGTATGTGTCCTTAGATTTATGGAGCTTCAAGCTGAAATTCAACTTCCTGTTTAGAAACAAAACAAACACTTTAAGAAAATGCTACCCTAGAGCTACTATGTATGGTTATTTAACAGGTACCAGTGTTCTCTCTTCCGAGTTTTGGAAGCCAGAAAATGAGTAAACTGGGGTTGTCAAAAGAGTGAAGACCTTGTCTATTCCAAAGGAGAAGCTACAAGTACTTCCCTGGTTGCTCAGTGGTTAAGACTCCGAGCTTCCAATGCAGGGAATGTGAGTTCGATCCCTGGTCAAGGAACTAAGATTCCCCCAGGCCACATGACTTGGCCAAAATTCTTTTAAAATAATTTCAAAGGAGAATCTACGACAGAACACTGAAGAGATGGACCATGACCTCCTAGAAGAGGAAACTAGCCTCTAAGTATTCAGGAAAAGTTGCAGCAAACAAAGTGTAGCTATCTCTGAACAGAACTATGATAGGCCTAATAAGTCTGTAGTTACAGAGGGATTTCCCCTCACGTGTCCTGTGGACATGAAAGAAAATTCTGGGTGTGATGCTAGGACCATGAGGTGGAATCAGGACCATGAGGTGGATTCATAACCAGTTAAATGACCACCCTATAAGCATGCTCATGTGGACTCATGTCATCGTGGAGGGAGTTTGTAGTATTAAGTCCTAGGGAGCTGCTTTGCATCTTTTTGCAACAAGGCAGGGAGGAAATAGTGTAACAGAAAACAGAAAGAAAATAAGGAAGACAGAAAAAGAGTGGGGGCTGATTAACCACAGGGCTCTGACCTTGAGCTGGTCCTGTTTAGTATGTATATCAACCTGGAAGATGGTGTACAGAGAACAGGAGCAACAAAACTGCAAGTGATGCTAATCAGCATGAGAACTAGGATGCAACAAGTCCTTGCCAAAAATAAGACAATGGGCTAAATGTAACAAGATGAACCGTAACTAGGATGCATGCAAGTTTTTACCCACAGGTCCAAAAAAATCAATTGTGCAAGTTAAGATGAGAGAGGCAGGAATTAGCCACCACACTTATAAAACAGATACAAATCCCAAAAGTCAACAGGTTTGAACTGACTGTAAACACACGGGTGATGGGGCCAGATAGCAGAATGGGATCTTCGAATAGAATGAGGGAGCTGATTTACTCTGAGCTATTCAGACCACATCTGAAAAATCCTACCCAGTTTAGGACTTCGTGTTTTAAGAAGGATGTAGACAAACTGGAAAGTATCCAGAGGAAATGTGTTTTCCAGGACAGTGAAAACATAGTGTCTTCCAGGGACAGAGAAGACAGGAAGGCCAGAGTGCTAACTTCCACAGGCTTGAGAGGGAATTCAGTTTGAAAGAGAGACAAATTTGGGAGTGATCTAATGAAGACCTTTCTAACAAAACTACTGAATGTTAAAATATGTCACCTTGGGACGAGTGATGTTTTCATCCACTGGGAGAGTTTTAACATGGGCTGAAGACTGCCACAGTAGATTGATGTGGAAGGGACCCACTCTGTTTATGTATGCATATGTATCTATACAAACATATATATAGGCTTTCTTTTATACATTCTTAGAGCAAGTACTATGTGCCAGGCACTGGGGATCCCAAGACCCAGTATCTTCCACAAATGAGACAGATCAAAATCACAGCCCAAGACACGTGCAGTCCTAGATCGGTGAAAAATAAGTGCAATAAAAGAGAGTTACTAACTCTGCCACTCAGTGAAAGTAAATTCAGAGCCAGGCAAAGCAGAGGGAAGAGTGGTCCTGTGGAATCTAGCTGGGGAAGCCGCTGGTGTGTGGGGAAGGTGAGCTGGCAGAGGTAGGCTGACCCTGGGGCATGAGGATTACAAGCTTGCTCTCTGTCTAGAAGGAAGGGGGGAAGCTGGCAGAGACCACTCAAAACAGACACTTCAGACAATGATTCTGCTGACAGAAAAGGTGGACTGGGTTCAGGGGAAACAGGCCACAGGAGACTAGGTAATCATTTCCATCTCTGAGACCCTTAAGTTCATGGATTGATATTACGTGTGAACTTTTGGGGGATGAAAAATGCTTTTAAGGAGCTAGTAACAAGAGGACGACTCTAAATTTATGCAAAGAAGAGTTGTCTGTCCCCATCCATGAAAATCAGCAGAAGAGGTTTGGGTAGATCTGGCAGCATGTTCTCAGGTCATGGAGACCTGATCTGGAATGGGGTCAGGTCTTTTCTTTTGACGAAGAAAAGTAACAGTGCCGAGCTCCTAAACACAGTCTATCAGCACTGGACAAGTAAGGCTGCCTACACTGAGTATACATTCAAATGGAGAATTAGAAATTGATAGAAGGCTTTCCAGCCACTGGAGCTCTCAAAGACAGTAACACCTGAGCCAAGGAAAAACTGTCTTTAACCGCAGAACTGGCCTGGCCATCACAGCCAGACCTGGGTATTCTCCTGTTGAACATAAAAAATTTCACAGAGTAGCAGCACTGGACAAGGCCATTCGTGGACCAGGATGGATCTAGACAAAATAAGACCTCCACAAAACAGAAGACTGTTGTCCAAACCACAGAAATGACTAGACAGTGTCCTATCAGGATAATAGGAGTAACTGCTGCTGCTTTGCTAATTATAGCAATAGCCTTGCTTCACTCTTCTCATCTTCCGGAAAAGATGTTTTAGGATACCCAATGAAAGTTCTACACTACTTCCTGATAGCTTCCAGTGCACATCCCCTTCTTTGAACCCTTCACAGCCCAAGACACGTGCAGTCCTAGATCGGTGAAAAATAAGTGCAATAAAAGAGAGTTACTAACTCTGCCACTCAGTGAAAGTAAATTCAGAGCCAGGCAAAGCAGAGGGAAGAGTGGTCCTGTGGAATCTAGCTGGGGAAGCCGCTGGTGTGTGGGGAAGGTGAGCTGGCAGAGGTAGGCTGACCCTGGGGCATGAGGATTACAAGCTTGCTCTCTGTCTAGAAGGAAGGGGGGAAGCTGGCAGAGACCACTCAAAACAGACACTTCAGACAATGATTCTGCTGACAGAAAAGGTGGACTGGGTTCAGGGGAAACAGGCCACAGGAGACTAGGTAATCATTTCCATCTCTGAGACCCTTAAGTTCATGGATTGATATTACGTGTGAACTTTTGGGGGATGAAAAATGCTTTTAAGGAGCTAGTAACAAGAGGACGACTCTAAATTTATGCAAAGAAGAGTTGTCTGTCCCCATCCATGAAAATCAGCAGAAGAGGTTTGGGTAGATCTGGCAGCATGTTCTCAGGTCATGGAGACCTGATCTGGAATGGGGTCAGGTCTTTTCTTTTGACGAAGAAAAGTAACAGTGCCGAGCTCCTAAACACAGTCTATCAGCACTGGACAAGTAAGGCTGCCTACACTGAGTATACATTCAAATGGAGAATTAGAAATTGATAGAAGGCTTTCCAGCCACTGGAGCTCTCAAAGACAGTAACACCTGAGCCAAGGAAAAACTGTCTTTAACCGCAGAACTGGCCTGGCCATCACAGCCAGACCTGGGTATTCTCCTGTTGAACATAAAAAATTTCACAGAGTAGCAGCACTGGACAAGGCCATTCGTGGACCAGGATGGATCTAGACAAAATAAGACCTCCACAAAAACAGAAGACTGTTGTCCAAACCACAGAAATGACTAGACAGTGTCCTATCAGGATAATAGGAGTAACTGCTGCTGCTTTGCTAATTATAGCAATAGCCTTGCTTCACTCTTCTCATCTTCCGGAAAAGATGTTTTAGGATACCCAATGAAAGTTCTACACTACTTCCTGATAGCTTCCAGTGCACATCCCCCTTCTTTGAACCCTTCCCCATATTATTTAACATAAATCCAAGCTCTCTAACAAATCCTTTCTAACCCTGCTTCCTGAGATGCCTCATGGTTCACCACGGTGCATGTTCTCTTTCAACTCAGTACTTTAGCAAACTCATTTGCTCCTGGTGCTCTTTGATTGGAGGGCATTGACACACCATGATGTTATATTTTATTGTTGTTCATTGTTGTTGTTCAGTTGCCCAGTCATGTCTGACCCTTTGTAGCCCCAGACTTTTTTCTCTGGACATTCTCTTCAGAGTGTTCCTGAAATTTTTTGGTCAATATTATATACCACTAGGAATGGTAAGCTCATCCACATACTGCTTCAAACACAAGACCTTGGCTGTCCATTATGTTCACCTGATGCCTTCCAAGAGGCAGCTCAAATATCAGCTGCTTTTCTGAAGACCTGGTATCTTTGCCTTGAAGCAATTCATCCCAAAGATGCTACAGCACGTGGTACTAACCTCTGTTAGCAGATATTCAGTAACTGTTTTTTTACAGATATCTTAAGCACTCCCCATAGATTATAAATTTCTCAAGAGCAATGACTGTGTCTTATTCATCTTTGTCTCTTCAGTGTCTAATGTAAGTATCATATAGAAAGTGTTCAGTGAAAGATCATTAAATGAACAAATGGTCAAATGGATGAATGAAATGTTAGACTTGGAAGGGACCTAAACAATGGTCTACCCTAGGAGTCTCAAACTCAAATACCTAGTGGATCTCAGGAGATGGTGGACAAGGAGGGGCCTCTGGTTTCCTGAACGGGACTTGCCCCATACGTCCCAGTGGGTTGTTGTTAGGAAGGAGAGTGAGTTCACTGTTGCCAGAATCTTCTGATTTTTAAAGAAAAGACAGATATAGCTCTTTTAAAAATGTTTTAAAACATTGTGTGGGCCTGATGGATCCATAGATCAGATTTGTTTTCTGGGATGCCAACTTGTGACTTTTGATCTTAGCTGACTCCTTTTTTTTTTTAAAGACTGTTCTACACTACTTCCTGATAGCTTCCAGTGCACATCCCCCTTCTTTGAACCCTTCCCCATATTATTTAACATAAATCCAAGCTCTCTAACAAATCCTTTCTAACCCTGCTTCCTGAGATGCCTCATGGTTCACCACGGTGCATGTTCTCTTTCAACTCAGTACTTTAGCAAACTCATTTGCTCCTGGTGCTCTTTGATTGGAGGGCATTGACACACCATGATGTTATATTTTATTGTTGTTCATTGTTGTTGTTCAGTTGCCCAGTCATGTCTGACCCTTTGTAGCCCCAGACTTTTTTCTCTGGACATTCTCTTCAGAGTGTTCCTGAAATTTTTTGGTCAATATTATATACCACTAGGAATGGTAAGCTCATCCACATACTGCTTCAAACACAAGACCTTGGCTGTCCATTATGTTCACCTGATGCCTTCCAAGAGGCAGCTCAAATATCAGCTGCTTTTCTGAAGACCTGGTATCTTTGCCTTGAAGCAATTCATCCCAAAGATGCTACAGCACGTGGTACTAACCTCTGTTAGCAGATATTCAGTAACTGTTTTTTTACAGATATCTTAAGCACTCCCCATAGATTATAAATTTCTCAAGAGCAATGACTGTGTCTTATTCATCTTTGTCTCTTCAGTGTCTAATGTAAGTATCATATAGAAAGTGTTCAGTGAAAGATCATTAAATGAACAAATGGTCAAATGGATGAATGAAATGTTAGACTTGGAAGGGACCTAAACAATGGTCTACCCTAGGAGTCTCAAACTCAAATACCTAGTGGATCTCAGGAGATGGTGGACAAGGAGGGGCCTCTGGTTTCCTGAACGGGACTTGCCCCATACGTCCCAGTGGGTTGTTGTTAGGAAGGAGAGTGAGTTCACTGTTGCCAGAATCTTCTGATTTTTAAAGAAAAGACAGATATAGCTCTTTTAAAAAAATGTTTTAAAACATTGTGTGGGCCTGATGGATCCATAGATCAGATTTGTTTTCTGGGATGCCAACTTGTGACTTTTGATCTTAGCTGACTCCTAATTTTATATATAAGAGACTGTGGTCCAGAGAGATCAGGGACATGCCTGAAGTCATCCAGTCATCTGCAGAAGAACTGACTTAAACCAAAGCCTTGAGAAGAATCATTAAAAAGAATCACGGGCTTCTCTGGTGGTCCAGTGGGTAAGGACACCACCTTGCAGTGCAAGGGATGTCAGTTCAATCCCTGGCCTGAGAGGATCCCACGTGCTGCAGAGCGGCTGGACGGATGTGTCCAACTACTGAGCCGGAGGTCTGGAGTGCATGCGCCCAGAGCCAGTGCTCTGCAGCGAGAGAGGCCACTGCAATGGGAGGCCCACACAGGTCAAAGAACAAAGATAAGTGAATGAAATACCAATAGAAGTGGCCAAAAAAGAAAAAAAAAAGAATCACAATCCAAATTACTATCTACTGATCATGTTCTGGGAGTAGGGCATTCAGACCTTACACTCCTATTTAAGTTAAACTGCAGGTGTTATGGGTGAAAAAACCATTAGTAAAAATCTTAGGGATGGAATCTTGACTTTGCTGATAGTTCCGTATGTCAGGTAATATTTCTAAGCAAGTCCTAATATTTACTTCCATTCCCCAATGCTGTGTCTGTATTTCCTTCTCACTAGCAAGCTTCATTATATATCTTTTAAATATAAATTTTATTTCTGTTAGTATAGAACATGCAGTATAAAATGTCAAACTGTACTCCAAGGCTTCTAACAACAACTCAGAGTCCCTAGCCCCACACTTCCCTTCTTCAGTGCTGCTTCCCAAAGGCAACTACCTCAACTCTTTTAAGTGATGATATGCTTGGTTAAAAACCTCTTTAAATTAAGTATCCTCTTGTTTTGCCCTTCTGTTCTAGGAAACTTGTATCATTTATTTCATCAGTTTCTTTTTTTCCTTTTCTCTGTCTTCTACTTCTAGAATTCCTATTGATCGGTTGTTCTAATGATCTTTTCTTTCCTGTCTTCCATCTCTTTTTAAAAATCTATTTTATTTGAGACTTCCTCAGTTTTGTCTCACAGACCTCCTGTTGTATCTTTTACTTGTGCTCTTATATTTTTAAATTCCCAGTATGCTTTCCATTCTCTGAATGTTTTCTCATTAGTGTCCCCAACTTCTTGTTCTGTGGCTTCAATATCATCCCCCACTCCCATTAGTTGTACTTTGTTCATTTACTTGCTTTAAGTTTCTTGGGCTCTGGCCTGTTTTCTCTGAGTTCCTTTTTATTCAGGGTTTGTTTCCATCTCTGCTTGTTCCATTAGCAGACTTCCTCAAACATCTCATGGGTTTTGGCTGTCTAATCTTGTTTAAAAGTGAGACTAAGGGCTTCCCTGGTGGTCCAGTGGGTAAGGACACCGCCTTGCAGTGCAAGGGGCGCCGGTTCGATCCCTGGCCTGGGAAGATCCCACGTGCTGTGGAGCGGCTGGACCCGTGTGTCCAATTACCGAGCCGGAGCTCTGGAGCGCATGCACCCAGAGCCAGTGCTCTGCGACAGCTGAGGCCACCGCGATAGGAGGCCCACAAGAGCCAAAGAACAAAGATGTATGAAAATGAATAAATGAAAGACCAATAGAAGTGGCCTACCTGCCCCCATCCCTTCCCAAGCCGCCCCCCACCCTCAAAAAAGTGAGACTAAAATAAAAATGAACCAAAGCACTAAATGCTCATGATAAGTGCTATGTAGGGCTATTTGACTGGTAGAATTCATTGTACCACAACCAGTCAGGGCACCCACATATTGTTCTTAGAAGCTTTCCAATGGTCAGTGTTGGTAGACAATTTTATGAGAGAAGAATCCTCTAGAGTTCCTCCTGAGAAATAAAATGCTGGATCTCAGTGTTCTGAGAGTCCAAAAAAAAGGGTAAGAATAGAATGTCATTCCTCTGTTTCTAACATTCTGCCCCTCCTCAGTGCTGCTTCCCAAAGGCAACTACCTCAACTCTTTTAAGTGATGATATGCTTGGTTAAAAACCTCTTTAAATTAAGTATCCTCTTGTTTTGCCCTTCTGTTCTAGGAAACTTGTATCATTTATTTCATCAGTTTCTTTTTTTCCTTTTCTCTGTCTTCTACTTCTAGAATTCCTATTGATCGGTTGTTCTAATGATCTTTTCTTTCCTGTCTTCCATCTCTTTTTAAAAATCTATTTTATTTGAGACTTCCTCAGTTTTGTCTCACAGACCTCCTGTTGTATCTTTTACTTGTGCTCTTATATTTTTAAATTCCCAGTATGCTTTCCATTCTCTGAATGTTTTCTCATTAGTGTCCCCAACTTCTTGTTCTGTGGCTTCAATATCATCCCCCACTCCCATTAGTTGTACTTTGTTCATTTACTTGCTTTAAGTTTCTTGGGCTCTGGCCTTTTTTCTCTGAGTTCCTTTTTATTCAGGGTTTGTTTCCATCTCTGCTTGTTCCATTAGCAGACTTCCTCAAACATCTCATGGGTTTTGGCTGTCTAATCTTGTTTAAAAGTGAGACTAAGGGCTTCCCTGGTGGTCCAGTGGGTAAGGACACCGCCTTGCAGTGCAAGGGGCGCCGGTTCGATCCCTGGCCTGGGAAGATCCCACGTGCTGTGGAGCGGCTGGACCCGTGTGTCCAATTACCGAGCCGGAGCTCTGGAGCGCATGCACCCAGAGCCAGTGCTCTGCGACAGCTGAGGCCACCGCGATAGGAGGCCCACAAGAGCCAAAGAACAAAGATGTATGAAAATGAATAAATGAAAGACCAATAGAAGTGGCCTACCTGCCCCCATCCCTTCCCAAGCCGCCCCCCACCCTCAAAAAAGTGAGACTAAAATAAAAATGAACCAAAGCACTAAATGCTCATGATAAGTGCTATGTAGGGCTATTTGACTGGTAGAATTCATTGTACCACAACCAGTCAGGGCACCCACATATTGTTCTTAGAAGCTTTCCAATGGTCAGTGTTGGTAGACAATTTTATGAGAGAAGAATCCTCTAGAGTTCCTCCTGAGAAATAAAAATGCTGGATCTCAGTGTTCTGAGAGTC
This sequence comes from Tragulus kanchil, assembly GCA_022376925.1. Lineage (NCBI taxonomy): Eukaryota > Metazoa > Chordata > Mammalia > Artiodactyla > Tragulidae > Tragulus > Tragulus kanchil. The sequence continues at coordinate 99,421,893 of JAIOJX010000004.1, read as the reverse complement.
CAATAGAAGAATAGAAGAGGATTTGGGGGACTCACCATTGAATATGTACACTTCCATGTCATTCCTCTGTTTCTAACATTCTGCCTCCTCCTTAACTCAAATACATGTCCTCAGATTCTTCCTGGTTTAGCATCTCCAAAGGGAAGAATCTCTATGTCTAGGGAGATGGGGGTTGGGGAGATGTGTTTATCTTTAAGACACACCCACCACCACCTTTAATGGAAAGGTGCCTGTGTCTCTCTCGGTTTCTGTGGCTTATGTTGCCTTGCTCCTTGTTTTGCCCACTGCAGGCTCAAGTTGCAGACTTGAAGGTCACCAAAGTCAGCTATTCCTTGTACTTCTGTATTCTATCTTCCAAGGTTTGCTTTTCCCTCTTTTTTCACCTCCTGTCTGACTCTTGGCCTTTTTGTTGATGCCTTCTTTATTCTTTTACCATCACTTTAAAGGATTTTCTCCAGTAAAGAGCAGAAAGCAGTACATATGTTTGTTCCACCATGTGGAACTGGAAGTCTCCCTGGGAAACTTAGACTTTATGTTTCATGTCTGTTAGTCTGGGACCCATCTTGGCTAGGCACAAACATGGACAGTGATCAACGTGGCCCATTCCCTGCTTGTTTTTTAACATTTTTAAAAATATTTATTTATTTGGCTGTGCTGAGTCTTAGTTGTGGGACTTGAATCTTTTTAGTTGCAGCATGTTGTATCTAGTTCCCTGACCAGGGATTGAACCCAGTACCCGTGCATTTGGAGCACAGAGTCTTAGCCACTGGACCACCATTCCCTGTTTTTAACAAGCAGTCTTACTGATGTGTCTATAAACTCAAACATGTCCTTTGGCTCCTCATGTTTAATATCACTAGCAAGGAGATCTGCCTGATCTGTCTGTGGTGTGACTACGCCAGTCATGAACAGGTGATGTTCTAATACTTATTATATTTCTGAGTTTTATGAAAAGGCTCATGTGTTAATAATTTGAACATTTTAAATCCAGTCTTTTACCTTTTTAGTTTTGTGCCTCTTCATAGCTGAGTTGCACCTTACTAATCTGTCCAATTGTGTTTACATGAACACAGTGCTACCTTGCATTGAATTATAAGGGGATTCCATAGCATTCTTTCTGAAGTCAGTGTCTATCGTTGTCAATAGGAATGGGTATATGGTATATGACACCAGATTTGCCCATGGTAAAGAAGTTCTGTTACTGACAGTTGCGGCAGTGGCAGAGGGAATGGTGACATGCTGGTAGAGATGGGGGCAGTGCCAGTGAGGGTGACAGTACTAGGCAGCAAGTGAGACGATTTTTAAAAAATAATTAAATTCCCTTTATTATCATTACTTGACTCTTGTATATAATCTATACTATTTGGGATAAGTCATCAAGAATAAAGCATTATCCATAATTATGGAGGCCCACTCGTAGCCCTGTTCCTTCGAAGGTTTTGTACAGAGTCAGCCGGAAGACCAGATTATCTACATGGTGCGGCTGAGAGTGGCCACACCATGTAGCTCTTTTTCATGGTGGTCTGTTCACTCCTCAGAAGGACCAGGTTTGACTCATGGGACTGCAATAGGCAATTATACAACTACAACCACGCCCACCTATCAGTTAATTGATGTCTCTGCTCCAGATTACGGTATTTGGGGGTTCACAGGGACACAAAAGACAGTTGTTTATTCTCCAGGAACATTCCAACAGTACAAAGCAGTGTAGGGTGAGTTCCCAGTGAACATGATGGGTTTAAAAGAAGGAGAATTTAGAATGGGTAGTCCTTTTTTAGCACATTATATCTCAATTTTAGGGTTTATTACACGGCATGGTTATTTGCCTACTACATGATTGTCTTTTCCGTCAGGGCATGGGGCCTAGTTCATTCATCTTTGTCTCACCATTAATTTGCACAGCGCTTGGCACAAAGTTTATTGAATCTTTGAAGAAATGAATTCATAGAGGGATGGATATCAGGCTGGATCTAGGAAACAGGCAAATGAAGTAGAGTATTCCTGGGAGAGGAAGTGTGGTTGGGTATACAGGGGTTTTTCTGAAACAGACCTCACTGGACAGGGCTCAGAGGGTGACCTGGGGGAGTTATTTGGATATGGAGGCTAGAACCAGATTGTGGAAAGACTTGAAAACCAGTTTACAGAGTTTGAACTTTATCCTTTAGGAAAAAAGTGAGCTGTTGGTGTATTTAGTGAAGGAGAGGGATTTGACAAGAGAAGGACATTAAGCAGATTAACTTGTCAGCCCCAAGAACAATGAACTGCTTCTTTCTGAAGTCAGTGTCTATCGTTGTCAATAGGAATGGGTATATGGTATATGACACCAGATTTGCCCATGGTAAAGAAGTTCTGTTACTGACAGTTGCGGCAGTGGCAGAGGGAATGGTGACATGCTGGTAGAGATGGGGGCAGTGCCAGTGAGGGTGACAGTACTAGGCAGCAAGTGAGACGATTTTTAAAAAATAATTAAATTCCCTTTATTATCATTACTTGACTCTTGTATATAATCTATACTATTTGGGATAAGTCATCAAGAATAAAGCATTATCCATAATTATGGAGGCCCACTCGTAGCCCTGTTCCTTCGAAGGTTTTGTACAGAGTCAGCCGGAAGACCAGATTATCTACATGGTGCGGCTGAGAGTGGCCACACCATGTAGCTCTTTTTCATGGTGGTCTGTTCACTCCTCAGAAGGACCAGGTTTGACTCATGGGACTGCAATAGGCAATTATACAACTACAACCACGCCCACCTATCAGTTAATTGATGTCTCTGCTCCAGATTACGGTATTTGGGGGTTCACAGGGACACAAAAGACAGTTGTTTATTCTCCAGGAACATTCCAACAGTACAAAGCAGTGTAGGGTGAGTTCCCAGTGAACATGAGGGGTTTTAAAAAGAAGGAGAATTTAGAATGGGTAGTCCTTTTTTAGCACATTATATCTCAATTTTAGGGTTTATTACACGGCATGGTTATTTGCCTACTACATGATTGTCTTTTCCGTCAGGGCATGGGGCCTAGTTCATTCATCTTTGTCTCACCATTAATTTGCACAGCGCTTGGCACAAAGTTTATTGAATCTTTGAAGAAATGAATTCATAGAGGGATGGATATCAGGCTGGATCTAGGAAACAGGCAAATGAAGTAGAGTATTCCTGGGAGAGGAAGTGTGGTTGGGTATACAGGGGTTTTTCTGAAACAGACCTCACTGGACAGGGCTCAGAGGGTGACCTGGGGGAGTTATTTGGATATGGAGGCTAGAACCAGATTGTGGAAAGACTTGAAAACCAGTTTACAGAGTTTGAACTTTATCCTTTAGGAAAAAAGTGAGCTGTTGGTGTATTTAGTGAAGGAGAGGGATTTGACAAGAGAAGGACATTAAGCAGATTAACTTGTCAGCCCCAAGAACAATGAACTGCTTGGAGAAGAGACTAGAAGCAAAGAGGATAATTAGGAGGCTACTGCAGTGGTCCAAGTGAGAAATGCTGATGACCTGGATAGAATGGTAAGTGGTAGAAAAGTAAAGGAAGAACTAGTAAAAGGAAAAATATATATAAGAAAAATCTATGCAAAGAAAAATTCTAACAAATATTTTGTGGACATACCAGGTGAGGAGTTTTTGTTATCAGACTCTTTCTCAGCAGCTTTGATAATATGAATGCCTATTCAGGGCATATATTTGACTGCCAGTTAGAGTGAGGTGAAGGGGAGCTGGTGAATGAATGCTTTGACCCAGCATAGTCAGAGTAAAGGGACCAAGAACCAGGTTCCCATGGTGGGGTTGCTGTATCTCTGCTTCTTTCAGCCTCTGCTCCGCTGCCTGAGAGCAACCCTATAAACTCCAAAGTATTTGAATTCCTCCAGGAAACTTAGTGTTACTGAGTCCAAGCTCACTCTGCTCACTGCACCACAGGCCAATGAGTCTGAGAGATGAGGTGTTGAGGCAAGGAAAACAACTTTATTCGGAAAGCAGCTGACTGAGAAGATGGCAGACTAGTGCCTCAAAATAACTGCCTTATCGGGTCTGGATGCCAGGTTCTTTTATACATAGAAGATGAGGGAAGGTGAGGAAACAAAGCAAAATTAATATTGTAAACATTAATATTGCAAACATTTCCTAGAATGGCAAGCCTCAGGCAGAGGATGTGTTAATTTCTCCCTTCCTGCCATCCTCAAGTGGACAGGGTTCTGAACAAAGGCACTTTAAGTTCAGCAGAGGGACATGATTCTCTGAGGCAAACCATTATGTATGATTATATTAACAAAAGCAATGAAGAGCAAGTCAAAGAGACAGCTTCATCACAAGGTCAGGATTGGTTTCCTTCCTGCAACATGCGGACTAGACATGGAAGGGCTGTCATTTCCCATAGTCTCATGACCTACTGGAATTCCCTTTGTAATGGATTTAATCAGATCCAATACTTGGGAAATGATTATACTTCCAGCCCTAAACCTTACAAATTAGTCCTGAACTATGTAGACCAATGGCAATGAGCATTTCCCACCTGGAAGGAGTAAGGGAGGGGAAGGAAACAGATCTGGAGGAATTTGAGGGTCATTTTTTTCAATCCCAATTCTCATAAATAGTTTCACTGTGAAGGGTTAGGTCATGTGGACAAAAAAATTATTCTATACCGTAAGCATTCTGAAAAAGCTTTTGAATGGAGATACTGTCGTATTCATAATAAGCAGAACCAAACACTTCTGTAGACACAGCCACATAAAGAAAAAAATTTAGGTTTCCCTGGTGGGCCAGTGAGTAAGGACACTGCCTTTCATTGCAAGGGGCGCAGGTTCAATCCCTGGCCTGGAAAGATCACATGTGCCACAGAGCGGCTGGACCGATGTGTCCAACTACCGAGTTGGAGCTCTGGAGCGCGTGTGCCCAGAGCCGGTGCTGTGCAATGAATGAGGCCACTGCAATGGGAGGCCCACACAGGCCAAAGAACAAAGATAAGTAAATGAAAGATCAATAGAAGTGGCCAAAAAAAAAAAAGGTAAAAATAAGGTGACCAGTATCATCATATGATGGTGAAAAGCATTCAATAATAAAAAAATAATATTCAAGAAAAAAATATAATAAATAGCATGCAACATTGATATCTTAATACTCCCACAAAAAGCTCTTTGGTCAATTTTTTTTTAACTGAACCCACAAAAAATGCAAACATCAATGCTGTGGCTTGGACCTAAACTTTAAGCAGATTCTGCTTCTTCAATTTGAGATTCCTTTGTGTTCCTTATTCACCCCAATGATCAGAGGTGGCCTTAAATTTCAGCACTTAAGTGCTTCATGACCTCTTGAATGAGCTAAATAAGCAGTATCTATAATCCCCAAATTTAACACGATATGCTGTTAAATGAGGAAGAGAATGACCATTATCCTTTGTATTTGAGGATGACTCCATTCAGGGTGATCCCTGATCATGTGTGCAAGCTACAATGAGGTGCTGATGACCTCTTCCTTCCCATACTGTCATTGGAGGCCACCTGGGCTCATTTCAACCATGCCCTCAGGATCCTTCTTTACATCTTAGCTTAATAATAATGTCACAGCAGTACTATTATGGCTCCTGATGATAACAAATTAGTCCTGAACTATGTAGACCAATGGCAATGAGCATTTCCCACCTGGAAGGAGTAAGGGAGGGGAAGGAAACAGATCTGGAGGAATTTGAGGGTCATTTTTTTCAATCCCAATTCTCATAAATAGTTTCACTGTGAAGGGTTAGGTCATGTGGACAAAAAAATTATTCTATACCGTAAGCATTCTGAAAAAGCTTTTGAATGGAGATACTGTCGTATTCATAATAAGCAGAACCAAACACTTCTGTAGACACAGCCACATAAAGAAAAAAATTTAGGTTTCCCTGGTGGGCCAGTGAGTAAGGACACTGCCTTTCATTGCAAGGGGCGCAGGTTCAATCCCTGGCCTGGAAAGATCACATGTGCCACAGAGCGGCTGGACCGATGTGTCCAACTACCGAGTTGGAGCTCTGGAGCGCGTGTGCCCAGAGCCGGTGCTGTGCAATGAATGAGGCCACTGCAATGGGAGGCCCACACAGGCCAAAGAACAAAGATAAGTAAATGAAAGATCAATAGAAGTGGCCAAAAAAAAAAAAGGTAAAAATAAGGTGACCAGTATCATCATATGATGGTGAAAAGCATTCAATAATAAAAAAATAATATTCAAGAAAAATATATAATAAATAGCATGCAACATTGATATCTTAATACTCCCACAAAAAGCTCTTTGGTCAATTTTTTTTTAACTGAACCCACAAAAAATGCAAACATCAATGCTGTGGCTTGGACCTAAACTTTAAGCAGATTCTGCTTCTTCAATTTGAGATTCCTTTGTGTTCCTTATTCACCCCAATGATCAGAGGTGGCCTTAAATTTCAGCACTTAAGTGCTTCATGACCTCTTGAATGAGCTAAATAAGCAGTATCTATAATCCCCAAATTTAACACGATATGCTGTTAAATGAGGAAGAGAATGACCATTATCCTTTGTATTTGAGGATGACTCCATTCAGGGTGATCCCTGATCATGTGTGCAAGCTACAATGAGGTGCTGATGACCTCTTCCTTCCCATACTGTCATTGGAGGCCACCTGGGCTCATTTCAACCATGCCCTCAGGATCCTTCTTTACATCTTAGCTTAATAATAATGTCACAGCAGTACTATTATGGCTACTGATGATAATGGTGATGCCATCAATACAATAGTAGGAGACCTACTAACCAATATTCTTCTTGATCTTTT
>JAIOJX010000004.1:99277622-99410122 GCA_022376925.1 Tragulus kanchil | reverse complement strand
ATCTACTCTGATAGTAACACAAGAATAATGAGTTCAGTAATGATAGCGATGATGATCATAATGATTTTAACCAACAAAGAATGGTGTAGATTTATTGCTAATAATGTGGTACAGGAACCTCTTTCATTAAAATTACCTATGTGTGTTCCCCTCACCGAGGAAACCTGCATGTGTGAGTGCGTGGGGATGTGTGTGTGTTTGTGTGACTACCTTCCCTTCTGGCTAAAGATCAGAACTGATTGCTTACTGGGTGAGACCTCGTTCAGGAAAACCTTTATCTGCCTCCCTTTCTGGCCTCGGAGTTCTCTCTTCTCCTTAGAAGAATCAAGAACATCCAAACATAGGTTAACTGGGTGGTATCCACTCCAAAGATAGAGTTGGGATGGTTCGAGACGGATGTTAGAAGGCTCAGGGCCTGGAAACAAAGCAGATTTTCTGGGACAGGCCTCCTCTTCCTCCATCCTGCCCAGCTCCCCACCCCGCACCCGCCTCAGAGGCCACTGTGGGGAGTGAGGATGGCCTTCTGCAGGGGCAGCCCTCCAGGCCCCAGTCTCCTCAGCGAAAGGGGGGACTGGTTCGGTGCTGTGGACACAATGGAAAGGGGATTGAGATGGAGAGTCTGCTCCTTGAGACTCCAGCAGCTTTAAAACTTGCCTTCCCTTCCACAGGGAAGGAGCCCTCAGTATAGCCTGGGGTCTGGGCTGCTGGCCTCACAGAGGCTGTGAAGGAAAGGAGGCTTAGAGACTCCGAGCCTCTCTGAAGGGTGCATGGCTTAGGGATTAGTCAGGTGGAAAATACAATAAACAGAGGTAAGGTGGAGGTCACCTGACTTGTGTCTTTGTTTTTTAATGAAATTAACTTGGCCTTTGTCTTTTGCAAATGTTCTGAACATTCTCAGTGGAGATCCATATTTTAATGCAAGATATAGGGTTAAACATGTGACTGAAAATAATCTCACTTTTGGGGTATACTGCTACATTTTACTGAGGGGAAAGACACAGGAGTTCAAACTCCCAAACCTAATTTTGGCCCTCAACTTTCAGCCCTAGGCCAGTTCACCAAAGCAGATCATAAGCCTTGTGAAGGTTTATAAAAAGGAGGCTCTGAAAGCTTGAACCCCCAGAGATTAGTCAGAAAAATAACTACCCTTCCTGAAGTTCCTGATCAGAAAAAGAAGTAAATGTAGCTAGCTCAGAATATGTAGACATACTTCATAGTTTTCTCGTTCTAGTCTGGTTATACTTCCTAATACCAACCTTTCCAATTAACCATAAAATTCTGACAGTTATAGGGTATGGAATGCAGTGGTAACATAATTAGAACTCATACGCAATAAATAATACATCTGTAGTATTTTAACCTCCACTACTAGTTATGAGATCAGTGTGTGGGCCGATTAACTACAAGGGCTTTTTTAAACTAAGGCACTATAAACACACTGGTTTTAAATGTTCTAATTAGTAACTTGCTCATTAATTAACTTTCTGATTAATTGTATAGCAATCTAATTTGTAGATGAGCCACTGAAAGACTGATACCTTGTAATTCTTTCTTCTCTTTAAAATTACCCTGTAAAATGTGATTTTGTATCCATCTAGCCTCTTATTTGTGAAAATTCTTTGCTTAAAAGATGCTGTGCCTTTGGACTAAAACGAAATTTCCCTGAATCCTCCCCTATCTGGAGTGTACTGGTTGACGGGAGGCAGTTGGGGAGGGGCGTGTGTGTGGCGGGGTGGCAGTCTGGGACAAAACACTGCAAATTTATACAAGGAAGTGAATATGGGCCAGGTTTACTTTATATTTGAGCCTGAAAATGTTTCCTCCACTCTTAATAAGAAGAGTGAACACATTTACGCATGACTGTTCTCATAACCAGTTCTCACACCCAAAACCACTTTAGGGGAAAAGAAATAATTTTTAAAGAAAACTTATTGTGGCCTCCACACCCCTATCATGGACTAGCCCAGGGAATAATTTAATGCAGTGGACAAAGGGCTAATGGCCATTTTCAACATAGGCTGTCTTGCTCTGGAACATCCTGGGGCTGTTCTATTAGCATCAGAAAGGGCCCGGGGTCCTGCTTCCACCCCAGCTATTGTTGCCGGGGTGTGTCGCCAGTCCGATCCTGCAGAAAGCCTTTAGCCCTGATGGCAGATGATTCTCTAAGTGAATAGAGATGAAGGCAGGGATATTAAGCCCCCGGGGTGAAAAGGGGGGCAAAATGATATCTCTGAAGTTCCTGAAATCAGAAAAAGAAGTAAATGTAGCTAGCTCAGAATATGTAGACATACTTCATAGTTTTCTCGTTCTAGTCTGGTTATACTTCCTAATACCAACCTTTCCAATTAACCATAAAATTCTGACAGTTATAGGGTATGGAATGCAGTGGTAACATAATTAGAACTCATACGCAATAAATAATACATCTGTAGTATTTTAACCTCCACTACTAGTTATGAGATCAGTGTGTGGGCCGATTAACTACAAGGGCTTTTTTAAACTAAGGCACTATAAACACACTGGTTTTAAATGTTCTAATTAGTAACTTGCTCATTAATTAACTTTCTGATTAATTGTATAGCAATCTAATTTGTAGATGAGCCACTGAAAGACTGATACCTTGTAATTCTTTCTTCTCTTTAAAATTACCCTGTAAAATGTGATTTTGTATCCATCTAGCCTCTTATTTGTGAAAATTCTTTGCTTAAAAGATGCTGTGCCTTTGGACTAAAACGAAATTTCCCTGAATCCTCCCCTATCTGGAGTGTACTGGTTGACGGGAGGCAGTTGGGGAGGGGCGTGTGTGGCGGGGTGGCAGTCTGGGACAAAACACTGCAAATTTATACAAGGAAGTGAATATGGGCCAGGTTTACTTTATATTTGAGCCTGAAAATGTTTCCTCCACTCTTAATAAGAAGAGTGAACACATTTACGCATGACTGTTCTCATAACCAGTTCTCACACCCAAAACCACTTTAGGGGAAAAGAAATAATTTTTAAAGAAAACTTATTGTGGCCTCCACACCCCTATCATGGACTAGCCCAGGGAATAATTTAATGCAGTGGACAAAGGGCTAATGGCCATTTTCAACATAGGCTGTCTTGCTCTGGAACATCCTGGGGCTGTTCTATTAGCATCAGAAAGGGCCCGGGGTCCTGCTTCCACCCCAGCTATTGTTGCCGGGGTGTGTCGCCAGTCCGATCCTGCAGAAAGCCTTTAGCCCTGATGGCAGATGATTCTCTAAGTGAATAGAGATGAAGGCAGGGATATTAAGTGACTCTATAAAACATCCCGGACACAATTGTGTGATTGATGGAGGACAAAGTGGGAACAGCAGGACACAGGATCCTGGGAGAAGCAGCCTTGTCAATGCGGGAAACCCATCTCTGGAAACAGCTTCTCCTGGAGGAGTTTGCAGTCTATTTGTATGAGTAATCAGCTGGGCCCCCTCTCTGTCAGCCCTGTTTACTCACTGATTTTCTCAACAAGACAACCATTGACACTGGATGGATGGGGCTAATCTGGCGCAGAACTGGCGGCTTCGCAGAGGCTACAGGTCGAAAATAGAGCGCGGTGCCAGCTTCACCTCGCCTAATCTAGCGGCTAATATTTATTAGAGCCAATTTATACCGCTGCTCTCTCAAAGAGCAAGGAAGGCCCGGGTGCAATTAATAACATGGGCAATAACCACAGACAAACAAATAAATAAGGGTTTGTGAACTGTTTGGTTGGTTTTAAGGGAGGATGGGAAGGCAAAGTGTTGGGTTTGCCACCTAGAGCTGGAAGGAGAGGAAGTGAAGGTGGCCGTAAAGCCCCTACAGATGCGCTTTCTCCTTGTCCCCCTCATCCAGGCTCAAAACAGCAACCCGACTAGACTGCACCATGGCTTTGAAACCTGCACAAATGCATGTAATTCCACTTGCCTCTAGGAGGATCTGTGCAAAGACACCTGCCCTCGCAGGCAGAGGTGCGTGCGCACGCTCCTGTTGTAAATATCCAGTTTCTGCGCATCCCCGCCCCAGGCAGAGGGAAACACACACACACACGACACGGCTGGACTCGCGCTCAGCAGCCAAGCCCCGCAGCCACCGAGAAGTGTCTGGGAGCTATTGTGGCCTCCACCCCTATCATGGACTAGCCCAGGGAATAATTTAATGCAGTGGACAAAGGGCTAATGGCCATTTTCAACATAGGCTGTCTTGCTCTGGAACATCCTGGGGCTGTTCTATTAGCATCAGAAAGGGCCCGGGGTCCTGCTTCCACCCCAGCTATTGTTGCCGGGGTGTGTCGCCAGTCCGATCCTGCAGAAAGCCTTTAGCCCTGATGGCAGATGATTCTCTAAGTGAATAGAGATGAAGGCAGGGATATTAAGTGACTCTATAAAACATCCCGGACACAATTGTGTGATTGATGGAGGACAAAGTGGGAACAGCAGGACACAGGATCCTGGGAGAAGCAGCCTTGTCAATGCGGGAAACCCATCTCTGGAAACAGCTTCTCCTGGAGGAGTTTGCAGTCTATTTGTATGAGTAATCAGCTGGGCCCCCTCTCTGTCAGCCCTGTTTACTCACTGATTTTCTCAACAAGACAACCATTGACACTGGATGGATGGGGCTAATCTGGCGCAGAACTGGCGGCTTCGCAGAGGCTACAGGTCGAAAATAGAGCGCGGTGCCAGCTTCACCTCGCCTAATCTAGCGGCTAATATTTATTAGAGCCAATTTATACCGCTGCTCTCTCAAAGAGCAAGGAAGGCCCGGGTGCAATTAATAACATGGGCAATAACCACAGACAAACAAATAAATAAGGGTTTGTGAACTGTTTGGTTGGTTTTAAGGGAGGATGGGAAGGCAAAGTGTTGGGTTTGCCACCTAGAGCTGGAAGGAGAGGAAGTGAAGGTGGCCGTAAAGCCCCTACAGATGCGCTTTCTCCTTGTCCCCCTCATCCAGGCTCAAAACAGCAACCCGACTAGACTGCACCATGGCTTTGAAACCTGCACAAATGCATGTAATTCCACTTGCCTCTAGGAGGATCTGTGCAAAGACACCTGCCCTCGCAGGCAGAGGTGCGTGCGCACGCTCCTGTTGTAAATATCCAGTTTCTGCGCATCCCCGCCCCAGGCAGAGGGAAACACACACACACACGACACGGCTGGACTCGCGCTCAGCAGCCAAGCCCCGCAGCCACCGAGAAGTGTCTGGGAGCTAAGGAGGTGGGGAGAGGAGAGAATAGAGAGAGGGTGCTAGGCAGCCGGAATCCGAGGTCGTCAAGGCTTCAGACCCCGCCCTCTAAGATCGATGTCCTAGTTCCTGAGGCCTGTTGGTAGAGATGCTACCAGTTGCTGATTTTGCTGTTTGGATGCTTGACATGATTTTGTCCCGCCAAACTGGGGACGGAAACGAAAGACACAGTGTGTGTGCGCTCCTGGGCGCGTCGTGACTCTGGAGTCGGGTGGGTATCGAGTTGCGGAAAGGCACACGTTACAAAGGGCCGGTAGGAAGCTCATTGTTCTTAATTGGGTGCCGTGACAGCGGGGGTTGGTGCACAAGCGTTGACCTCGCCACCGCCGCCGAGGCCTACCAACCGCAGGCTGGCAGGCTGCGAGGAAGGGAGCCCTTTGCCCTCATGCCCTGGTCTCCCCACTCGCCCTCGCCGACCCCCTCCGGGCCAGCCGGCGCCCGCGCCTTGCTAATTGCTCGGCTCCCCTTTATGCACACACCTCCACTAATTTTACATTTCTCATTCTGCGGGTAGCTGGAAAGCGGCTCAGGGAATACGGTACTTTCTCTTAGCTACCGCATGAATACAGTGAGTGGTGGCCTTACAGGCCTCCCTGGTCGGGGGGTTTGGTAAATTAGTAGCTTGGCTGTATAATCAGGCATTCGCCATTGAGGCCACAGTGCTGTATCCCTTAACCAGGTGAGATTTCATCATCTAATGGGTTGGGAGGTGTGACCGAGCTACTAAGTTAGCAATTAAACGTCACAAATATCATTCGATTGAATTTTTTTTTAACAAGCTAGACTCAGGTTACCCCAGACATTGAAGGAAAAGAAATCTTTCCCAAATGTACACACCAAGGAAAATGTTTTCTTTTGACACATGTGAAATAACCCGGAATCAAAACACGATATATTCGATTATCCTATAAAATACAAAGAAGGGAATGCGTCACGCTCCTGTTGTAAATATCCAGTTTCTGCGCATCCCGCCCCAGGCAGAAACACACACACACACGACACGGCTGGACTCGCGCTCAGCAGCCAAGCCCCGCAGCCACCGAGAAGTGTCTGGGAGCTAAGGAGGTGGGGAGAGGAGAGAATAGAGAGAGGGTGCTAGGCAGCCGGAATCCGAGGTCGTCAAGGCTTCAGACCCCGCCCTCTAAGATCGATGTCCTAGTTCCTGAGGCCTGTTGGTAGAGATGCTACCAGTTGCTGATTTTGCTGTTTGGATGCTTGACATGATTTTGTCCCGCCAAACTGGGGACGGAAACGAAAGACACAGTGTGTGTGCGCTCCTGGGCGCGTCGTGACTCTGGAGTCGGGTGGGTATCGAGTTGCGGAAAGGCACACGTTACAAAGGGCCGGTAGGAAGCTCATTGTTCTTAATTGGGTGCCGTGACAGCGGGGGTTGGTGCACAAGCGTTGACCTCGCCACCGCCGCCGAGGCCTACCAACCGCAGGCTGGCAGGCTGCGAGGAAGGGAGCCCTTTGCCCTCATGCCCTGGTCTCCCCACTCGCCCTCGCCGACCCCCTCCGGGCCAGCCGGCGCCCGCGCCTTGCTAATTGCTCGGCTCCCTTCATGCACACACCTCCACTAATTTTACATTTCTCATTCTGCGGGTAGCTGGAAAGCGGCTCAGGGAATACGGTACTTTCTCTTAGCTACCGCATGAATACAGTGAGTGGTGGCCTTACAGGCCTCCCTGGTCGGGGGGTTTGGTAAATTAGTAGCTTGGCTGTATAATCAGGCATTCGCCATTGAGGCCACAGTGCTGTATCCCTTAACCAGGTGAGATTTCATCATCTAATGGGTTGGGAGGTGTGACCGAGCTACTAAGTTAGCAATTAAACGTCACAAATATCATTCGATTGAATTTTTTTTTTTTAACAAGCTAGACTCAGGTTACCCCAGACATTGAAGGAAAAAAGAAATCTTTCCCAAATGTACACACCAAGGAAAATGTTTTCTTTTGTGACACATGTGAAATAACCCGGAATCAAAACACGATATATTCGATTATCCTATAAAATACAGTCCTTGTAGTTCTGGTTCGAGGTGCATAATAGAGAAAGAGAAGGTTTCTGATCGGCCAGCTCCTCCAAAGGCAGGAAAGGACTATGTGTAAAATACATCATATTAGATAATATCTAATCTAGGACAGGAAAATCTGGGAAATAATAGAGATTTGTCCCTTGAGCCTATTGTTTAGATTTATTATTGTATGAAGAGTTGGACTCTAGAAACGGGCAAACACTCAGGTAAAACGTTATTTCAGCCCCATAACCCAGCCGGCAGGAACCACCCCCCCTGGAGCCTGTGAGGCCTGCAAGGTTAAGACGCAGCCATAGTGGATGGGACTGAAATTCTGGCAACCTGTGTTAGGACAGCCTAGTTAAGATTTCTGTCCCCCAAACAGGTAAGCGTTCCCTTGATGGTGAGAATTTCCTGTGTAGGTATGTGGAATAAATGCGTGGTATCGCAGGCAGAAAGACAGAGAGCAAGACCTAGCAGGTTTCTCTGAGTGTTAAATGCCTAAATGGAAACATAACAGAAAATATTATTAGCTTTATCTGCCTACACTAGGGACACAGGTTAAAGTATTTTTCATTTAATTTGATAGTGAATAAAGCACTTAAGGCACTTGATGAATGTTAAAAATTGCCCCTAAATGGAACATAAAGAAATATTACTAATTTTACATTTCTCATTCTGCGGGTAGCTGGAAAGCGGCTCAGGGAATACGGTACTTTCTCTTAGCTACCGCATGAATACAGTGAGTGGTGGCCTTACAGGCCTCCCTGGTCGGGGGGTTTGGTAAATTAGTAGCTTGGCTGTATAATCAGGCATTCGCCATTGAGGCCACAGTGCTGTATCCCTTAACCAGGTGAGATTTCATCATCTAATGGGTTGGGAGGTGTGACCGAGCTACTAAGTTAGCAATTAAACGTCACAAATATCATTCGATTGAATTTTTTTTTTTTAACAAGCTAGACTCAGGTTACCCCAGACATTGAAGGAAAAAAGAAATCTTTCCCAAATGTACACACCAAGGAAAATGTTTTCTTTTGTGACACATGTGAAATAACCCGGAATCAAAACACGATATATTCGATTATCCTATAAAATACAGTCCTTGTAGTTCTGGTTCGAGGTGCATAATAGAGAAAGAGAAGGTTTCTGATCGGCCAGCTCCTCCAAAGGCAGGAAAGGACTATGTGTAAAATACATCATATTAGATAATATCTAATCTAGGACAGGAAAATCTGGGAAATAATAGAGATTTGTCCCTTGAGCCTATTGTTTAGATTTATTATTGTATGAAGAGTTGGACTCTAGAAACGGGCAAACACTCAGGTAAAACGTTATTTCAGCCCCATAACCCAGCCGGCAGGAACCACCCCCCCTGGAGCCTGTGAGGCCTGCAAGGTTAAGACGCAGCCATAGTGGATGGGACTGAAATTCTGGCAACCTGTGTTAGGACAGCCTAGTTAAGATTTCTGTCCCCCAAACAGGTAAGCGTTCCCTTGATGGTGAGAATTTCCTGTGTAGGTATGTGGAATAAATGCGTGGTATCGCAGGCAGAAAGACAGAGAGCAAGACCTAGCAGGTTTCTCTGAGTGTTAAATGCCTAAATGGAAACATAACAGAAAATATTATTAGCTTTATCTGCCTACACTAGGGACACAGGTTAAAGTATTTTTCATTTAATTTGATAGTGAATAAAGCACTTAAGGCACTTGATGATTTATTGATCAAATAGAAATCAGGTGCCAGACAACAGCTACTTATTTAGTCCCCATTCACACAATTAAAAGCCATGTGAAATTTTTTAAAAACAATTTGCTCAGTAATCTGTATGTTATATAAAGAATAAAAAGAGAACCATTCTTCAGACCTATAAATCTCTCCTTTGGCAGATATGAATGACTGCGGGGCACGTGAACCCCCATTGAACTGTAAACACTGCTTTAATGGACAGTAATGGCCCTATGATTTTTAGCTATTGTTCCAAAATGACTACCATGTTTATTGCCGTCATTAAAAATGAATTAAAGAGTTATGAAACTCCTCAATAATGAGAACTTCGGCCGTTTATAAGCGGTGTTTCTCTTCTGCCCAGCCCACGACAAGGTTCTGCTGCTCTGGGTGGCGCAGCCAGCGGGTTTGGGGGTGTCCGAGGGGGCAGAGCCTTTCTCTTGGGGAGGCTGGTGAGGGCCTAGAGGACGGGGAGACGAAGGAGGAGGAGGCGACCTGGAGGGGAGGGGAGTAGGGACAGGCCCGCCAGCCAGCTCGCTGCTCCCCAGGAGGAGGCGCGTGGGCCTCGGCGGGGCGGGGCGGAGGGGGACAAATGGGGGTGCGGAAGAGGCGGGAGCTGGGGGTGCGAGACAGCAGGCTTTGTCGCCCCCGGCAGCTAGGGGGCTGCGGGGATGGCTGCGGGGAGGTGTCAGGTGGAAAAAAAGGAGGGGGGAGAATGGGGTGGGGGCAGCGAGCGGTGTCCACGGACCGTACTGGCCCCCGTAGAGCGCCCCGGGACAGAGCAGGGGCCTGAGGGAGACAGGGCGCGATGGCCGGGCCACCACCCCTCTCCTCGAGGACCCCGCGGCAGCGCCGGGGGCGCTCAGCCCCTCCCCCGGCCCCGCACCGCCGGGGGGCCTCGCAGGAAAAAGGCTCAGCAAAGTTGCGCGCGGCCCAAGCACTGTTCTCCGAGGGGTCCCTGGCTGGAGCCTGCACGTTTCTCTTTGCATTAGCAAAGCCCAAAGTCATCCAGTTTGCGCTAATCACCACAATTAGTCCTGAATTATCACCGGACTCTGACAGACGTTCCTTGTAACTCTCTTTTATTTCCAACAGCCCTAATCAGCCGCTCTCATTACAAACGCTGATTAAACTGCAAATTATCCAGCAGCGGCCCTGTTCCCGTCTACCAGCAGCTCGTTCAATATCAATTAAGGCCGAGCGGCAAAGCCTGCAGCCTCCGAGAGCTTCCAACTGCCTGATAGTGGCACTTATTAGTTTGGAAAACTAGGAAAATACTAATAATCAACAACCAAGGGGAAAGAGGAGGCAACCAAACAAAAGGAAGGCAGGAACACAGCCGGAGAAAGGAGCGAGGCGCCGCCTGCCCGCCCCCGACTCCTCTGGCCCCAGATGCGACCCCAGCCCTGAACCCGGGGGCGGGGGCACCGGGAGGGGTCCCTTCACAGGAAGCGCCCCAGTTCTCAGAACCAGCATGGAGATGCCGGACAGCCGATGGTGTTCTCTACGTATTCTCTTAGACTCGCTGAAGACATTTTTTCAAATAATGCATCGAATGTGGGCAGTTAAAATCAAACTGACTTCCCAAACTTCCTTTATCGAGTGGTTCTGAAATCTGTTTCCAATAAGCTGTTTCGTTTGATGCTTAAAAAAACACTGACCCCGTCTCGTAAATAAAATGGGAGTTGATGACTGTTGATTTTATTTACCTATTCTATCAAATTAGATTTTCACAGCAGAGTGCTGCTCATACGGGCTGCAAAAAAAAAAAAAAAAAGTGCAGCTTTGCCGCCCCACCTCCACCCCAACTTGGGACTGAAGTCTAGAGACAAAACCTGCCTTTCTCTCCCGCCCCTCCCAACCTCTCGCCTTCTGGTTTTCTCCCTCTCCGCGTCTTTCCTCCGGAGGCGGAGAAACTAGATCTCCCCGCCCAAGGAAATTTGGACTTGCTAAGGGATTCGCTTAGGATAAAGAAAGCAGCTGAAGAAAGGCCCTGGTGGGATTCAGGGTGGCTGGGACCCTTTAATCTGGACCACTAACCTTTCAGGTCACCCTCTCTATGACTCCCTCTTTTCCCTGTCCCCTCAAGGGCAAACTCCCTAATAGATTTTCTTTCCTACTTGATGAAAGTGTCCCCCACTTCCAAAAAAAAAAAAGAGGAGGACCATAATTCACTGAAGTGGAGAAAGGAGTTAATAGACGGTTCATTTCTATCTAAGATTAGACGAGGCATGTGTTTGAGGATTAACAACCTGTATGTGTTTGTTTTTCCCAAAACTGATGGGCCTGAGTCCCTTGGAGAATTTGGGTAGGGAGTGAATTATCAGCGACGGCTTACTATGGTAAAACACCGCAGAGCTGTTCTTTTCAATGAAGTTTAAGTTTTTGTCCCTTTTCTAAACCAGGAGAAAGCTAGTTATAGTTACATCTTTGATGGTTTGCTTCCTTTTCTTTGGCGTGGAAAATTCACGTAACTGATTCATTTTCCATTTTGCATTGACTGCCTGGAAGCTCAGAGCTAAGTCCCATGCTTACGGTGATAGTGATAGTGATAATGTCTTAGTGATAGAATTACTTTCTCTGGTTCCTTTACTTGTATTTCTCCTGCTTTGTGTTGGAAGTAAACAGAATGCAAACAGCTGTCTTCTGAGTATTTCTGACTATATTTATCTGTATTTATTAAAGTACTATATTTATTAAAGTATTTTATCTTTACACCACTAACCCTACTTTGAGAAGTATAGCAACTTTATTTTTTTTTTTAACATTTATTTTATTTATCCTTTGGGGGGTGGGGTGGGGAGAGAGGGGGACGGGTGGGCCACCTCTATTGGTCTTTCATTTCTTTGTTTTCATCCGTCTTTGTTCTTTGGCTCCTGTGGGCCTCCCACCGCGGTGGCCTCTGTCATCGCAGAGCGCCGGCTCTGGGCGCATGCGCCCCAGAGCTCCGGCTCGGTAATTGGACACATCAGTCCAGCCGCTCTGCGGCACGTGGGATCTTCCCGGGCCAGGGATCGAACCGGCGCCCCTTGCACTGCAAGGCGGTGTCCTTACCCACTGGATCACAAGGGGAAGCCCTGAGAAGTATAGCAACTTTATAATTGAATATACTTTGGGCTCCTTGGGAAAAGAGCCTTTATAAAATATACTTCATTTGCCTCATCCTGTTTCTGGCAGTTACTTGCTTTCCAAACCATGGCAGATGTTCCATTGATTTAAAGGATGTTTCTGCTCTTTCTCATCCATGTTGGTGATGCCATCTCTTTGCCTTTAGACGTTCACAACCACTGCCCTAGGCCAAGACTTGATCAGTTTATGCCCACATTTCTGAAGGTGGATCCTTAAGCTAGTTTCCCAAACAGTGGTACATCAATCTACCCCAGACAGTTCCCAGGGAGATCTCCTGAAATCATTCTGTTTTCCAGCTATGGCTCAAACGCATTTTCTACTCTGAATCATTTCACATATTCTGTTCATTTGTCTCTTGAAACTTAGAATTTCTGATACAATGCTAATTTTCACTTGCTGTTATTTGCTTTTGCATTACCTCAAGCTTTTCCAATTTAAAAATATACTACTAAGAACTTCCTATGTACCAGGTGCTTGCTAGATTCTTTACATGCAATCCGTAAACAACTGTCTGTTGTGGGTAGCGTTATCATTATTGCTGTTCACAGATAAAACATATAATATCATCTCAAAGACCCCTAGCTATTGGCCAAGTGAATCAGAAGACCAAGCATGGGTTCTGCCTTTCCTAAGTATGTGGCCTCTCCAATCTTTTGAGGAAGGAATCATGCTTTTTGTTTTATTTTCTATTCTAAATAGGAAGAATTTAGGAAAAACATACATGGAGTGCCTAGTTTTTCAAGTGTATAGATCTCCACTCAACCACATGCACATGTGTGCACACACACACACACACACATTTTTGAAGAGCTTGACTTTGGTAATGAGGTTTACTATTCCAAAATCTTGGTGAACATAATTCCTGAATTATCCATTTTACTGAAAAGGGAAAACCTTTCTTCCTTTCTTGTACTAGTAAATCCACCCTCATCTGATTGCCGCTAGTAGCTCTTGACATAAACCATGGTCCTAGGAAGTCACCTTCTGTGGACAGGACCCCAGTAAGTATAGTAAGCTTAGGCATCTTGCCAACTGGCACAGCTCAAACATTTTGAAGACCACTCCTGCAGCATTTTGGAATTCAGCGCTCCAAACAACATGTGAGACAAGATTAGGGAAGCCAGCTAATGCTAACTTTTAAATAGAGACATGTGGAAGGCTTCCCTGGTAGCTCAGCAGTAAAAAGTTCACCTGCTAGTACAGGAGACATGCAGGAGACATGGGTTCAATCCTTGATCCGTGAAGATCCCACATGCTGCAGAGCAACTAAGCCTTGAGCCACAACTATGGAGCCTGTGCTCTAGAGCCTTGGAACTGCAACTATTGAGCCCATGTGCTGCAACTACTGAAGCCCGTGTGCCCTAGAGCCCGAGTTCCACAAGAGAAGTCACTACAACAAGAAGCCTGCTCACCTCAAATAGAGAGTATCCCCCACTCCCTGCAACTAGAGAAGAGCCTTCAGCAGCAGTGAAAACCCAGACTAGTCAAATAAATAAATAATTTTTCAAAAATGCATGAGCATATGAGTTTGTGAATTTTCTATAAAAGCTGAAAGTATTTACTCAGTCAACTGAGCAATATTGGTAGGAGGAGAGTTTTGCCCAAATGTCCTGAAACCCAGGTTAAAGTCCTCATCTTCATGAGCAAGGCCTTATTTTGGATATTTTTTAATCTAATTTTATGTCCTGTCATGAAAACCTTGAAAAATTACTTCCCATCATGACATTTTTAAATTGCCTTTTATCCCTGAAACTGGGGAATAAAGATGCTTTTAGCAATAAAATATAGTAGAAGATGAGGCCAACGTTTAAAAATACTGCTGACAAAGACACATTTGAAAAAAAAAATGCTACTGCCACTGGCAGGTTGAGCCTCCTTGTACGAACCTTTGGTGTAGATGTCTAAGAGGCCATTTCTACTTACATGGAACAGTTAGAGGTTATTGTAACCATCTTAGCAATAGACAGGAGCTCAGCTGGAACTGATATGTGTGATCACTGATTGATTACCTGTCTGCTTGATAGTGTGTAGTTGAGTGAACTCGTTTCCTTTACAGGACAGGAAAATTCACAAAGTAGAAAGTGCAGGTCCTTAAATTACATGAAAATGAATGCTAAGGATACAGTGATGAATCTCCATGCATATATATGCACATATTATGGATCCGGGTATACCCCTGATTAAGAAAAGTATACTATGGCAGTCTGTATTTACAACATAGACCCAAAAATGTCATTATTAGCATTACAAAAAAGGATAATTTCTCTCTTACTGGGGAATAAGCCTTGGGCTTCTTCATTTTCCTGTTGCTTCCGATACATGCTTTGATCTATAACCACTTTCTTTAAACACAGCTTTCTGGGAACTCTTGCTCAAAGCAAGGTGCCACCTATATGGTCTAGTTTCTCAGAATTCTGTTGCTTGAATAAGAACATCTTACTCATCTTTCTAACCCAAGAGCTGTTAAGGGTACCTTTAAATAATAACTGTCCCATAGGTAGTGGTTGAAATTAACAGTGGAAAAATAGTGTTTCTGTGACGATTACACTGGATCCTGTGGTTCTTCCTTTGCTGGGCCCACACATGCAGGACTGATCTGCCAGAAGGAGGCAGGTGCATTTTTGTGGAGTTTGTTTCTATTTACTATTATGTTTCTTGAGAGCGAGATAAGGCCTAGGCTCAAAGTACTGCTTGCTGGGCTGCCCTGACCATTTTTCTTTGTTGTCTGAGGTCAATTGCAGGCTCTGCTTAAGTTAATCTTTCTAGTATTTGTCTGGTCCATGTGTTGGTCTTCTTCCCACCTCAATTCAATGAACAGAAACCCCCATCTCATACCTGGTCTCTGCTGGGGTGGGGGAGGGGAGCAATAAAATATAGTAGAAGATGAGGCCAACGTTTAAAAATACTGCTGACAAAGACACATTTGAAAAAAATGATACTGCCACTGGCAGGTTGAGCCTCCTTGTACGAACCTTTGGTGTAGATGTCTAAGAGGCCATTTCTACTTACATGGAACAGTTAGAGGTTATTGTAACCATCTTAGCAATAGACAGGAGCTCAGCTGGAACTGATATGTGTGATCACTGATTGATTACCTGTCTGCTTGATAGTGTGTAGTTGAGTGAACTCGTTTCCTTTACAGGACAGGAAAATTCACAAAGTAGAAAGTGCAGGTCCTTAAATTACATGAAAATGAATGCTAAGGATACAGTGATGAATCTCCATGCATATATATGCACATATTATGGATCCGGGTATACCCCTGATTAAGAAAAGTATACTATGGCAGTCTGTATTTACAACATAGACCCAAAAATGTCATTATTAGCATTACAAAAAAGGATAATTTCTCTCTTACTGGGGAATAAGCCTTGGGCTTCTTCATTTTCCTGTTGCTTCCGATACATGCTTTGATCTATAACCACTTTCTTTAAACACAGCTTTCTGGGAACTCTTGCTCAAAGCAAGGTGCCACCTATATGGTCTAGTTTCTCAGAATTCTGTTGCTTGAATAAGAACATCTTACTCATCTTTCTAACCCAAGAGCTGTTAAGGGTACCTTTAAATAATAACTGTCCCATAGGTAGTGGTTGAAATTAACAGTGGAAAAATAGTGTTTCTGTGACGATTACACTGGATCCTGTGGTTCTTCCTTTGCTGGGCCCACACATGCAGGACTGATCTGCCAGAAGGAGGCAGGTGCATTTTTGTGGAGTTTGTTTCTATTTACTATTATGTTTCTTGAGAGCGAGATAAGGCCTAGGCTCAAAGTACTGCTTGCTGGGCTGCCCTGACCATTTTTCTTTGTTGTCTGAGGTCAATTGCAGGCTCTGCTTAAGTTAATCTTTCTAGTATTTGTCTGGTCCATGTGTTGGTCTTCTTCCCACCTCAATTCAATGAACAGAAACCCCCATCTCATACCTGTCCTCGTAAGTCTCTGCTGGGGTGGGGGGAGGGGGAGCGGGATGCAGCCTGCACTACAATGTCCCAGATCTTCACTTATATCAGAATTCACTATCATCGGTGTGTCCACCCAGAGAAAGCCACATAACCAACCAGGCTCCCTGTCACAGACTTTGTGTGACTCTAGGTGGCTTAGTATTCAATATCCTAACATCTGATTTGTACTGTAAATTGGTATTCCCAAGACTGGTGAGTGGGGTTTAGCCTTAAGGAGTCCTGAATTCCTTTGAGGATCTGATGAAAGTTTTATCCCTACTCCTTAAAAACTGCATGTATTCACATTCTTGTAAAATGTCCCATACAATTTTGGAGACTTCACAGTTCCCTCTAAGGGTTCTGTGAACACTGGGCTAAAAATCTCTTCCTTAAATTATGAGACAAGCCTCTTTAGTCTTTGATTGCTCCGAGTGCTCTCAGAGTTCCTGTCAACTATCACTAGTAACAGAAAAAGAGAGAAGGGCTTCCCTGGTGGTCCAGTGGGTAAGGGCACCGCCTTGTAGTGCAAGGGGCACCGGTTCGATCCCTGGCCTGGGAAGATCCCACGTGTTGTGGAGTGGCTGGACTGATGTGTCCAATTACCGAGCTGGAGCTCTGGAGCACATGCGCCCGGAACCGGTGCTCTGCGACAACAGAGGCAGCTGCGATGGGAGGCCCACATGGGCCAAAGAAAAAGGATGGATGAAAATGGACAAATGAAAGACCAATAGAAGTGGCCCGCCCGCTCCCCTCCCTCCCCATCCCACCCCCACAAAAAATAAATAAATAAATAAATCTTTTTTTAAAAAAAAGAGAGAAGCTTAAATCACTTTTTTCTGAAATCCTTACCAAAAAAATAAAGCTATGTATGTGAAATCGGTTTCTCTCTCTTATAATCATCAGTGCATACATTTATTCCTTTATATTCTGCCTTTAGGGTGCTTCAGTTTCTCTCTTTCTCCTATAATCACCAATACATACATTTATGTAATGTTCTGCCTTTAGGGTGCTTCAGTATGCCCATCTCTAAACAGATGGAAACTCATTCATACAAGTGTGTATGGACAGCTCACAGCTAAACTTTTACTAGCATTTTTAGCATTAGAACAAAAGGAAAGCTTAGGTTTCACTCCATCTCTTTTTTTATTTCTCCTTTCCCATCTCTGGCAAATTTGTCACAAATACTGGAATGGCCAAAAAAGAAAAGATGCACTGCCCCATAAAACCAGCCTAACCTAATCAATCAAGTCAAACTGTGTATTTCAGACGGAGTCCCTGTCACAGACTTTGTGTGACTCTAGGTGGCTTAGTATTCAATATCCTAACATCTGATTTGTACTGTAAATTGGTATTCCCAAGACTGGTGAGTGGGGTTTAGCCTTAAGGAGTCCTGAATTCCTTTGAGGATCTGATGAAAGTTTTATCCCTACTCCTTAAAAACTGCATGTATTCACATTCTTGTAAAATGTCCCATACAATTTTGGAGACTTCACAGTTCCCTCTAAGGGTTCTGTGAACACTGGGCTAAAAATCTCTTCCTTAAATTATGAGACAAGCCTCTTTAGTCTTTGATTGCTCCGAGTGCTCTCAGAGTTCCTGTCAACTATCACTAGTAACAGAAAAAGAGAGAAGGGCTTCCCTGGTGGTCCAGTGGGTAAGGGCACCGCCTTGTAGTGCAAGGGGCACCGGTTCGATCCCTGGCCTGGGAAGATCCCACGTGTTGTGGAGTGGCTGGACTGATGTGTCCAATTACCGAGCTGGAGCTCTGGAGCACATGCGCCCGGAACCGGTGCTCTGCGACAACAGAGGCAGCTGCGATGGGAGGCCCACATGGGCCAAAGAAAAAGGATGGATGAAAATGGACAAATGAAAGACCAATAGAAGTGGCCCGCCCGCTCCCCTCCCTCCCCATCCCACCCCCGCCCAAAATAAATAAATAAATAAATCTTTTTTTAAAAAAAAGAGAGAAGCTTAAATCACTTTTTTCTGAAATCCTTACCAAAAAAATAAAGCTATGTATGTGAAATCGGTTTCTCTCTCTTATAATCATCAGTGCATACATTTATTCCTTTATATTCTGCCTTTAGGGTGCTTCAGTTTCTCTCTTTCTCCTATAATCACCAATACATACATTTATGTAATGTTCTGCCTTTAGGGTGCTTCAGTATGCCCATCTCTAAACAGATGGAAACTCATTCATACAAGTGTGTATGGACAGCTCACAGCTAAACTTTTACTAGCATTTTTAGCATTAGAACAAAAGGAAAGCTTAGGTTTCACTCCATCTCTTTTTTTATTTCTCCTTTCCCATCTCTGGCAAATTTGTCACAAATACTGGAATGGCCAAAAAAGAAAAGATGCACTGCCCCATAAAACCAGCCTAACCTAATCAATCAAGTCAAACTGTGTATTTCAGACGGAGACCCCAAATCATGCACATCTACCTATAGGAATATATGAACTTAGGATTTCTAAAGGAGAAATTTTCACTTCCTTTGTGAGAACTAAACAAAACTCTAAATAGTCCTTCCTTTAAAATGCCAGAGCAGATGTATTTTCAGATAGTCTGTCATGTATGTAACCAAAGTGGACTTTTAATTATGGAACATTAACTCTGAATTAATATCTCATTATAACCACAGAGTACAGAACATATAAGTTGCCATCAGAACTGAGCAGGCTTGTACTTTATGGGATCAGTTGTGATTTCTGCTGCTCAGTTCTTTGGAGTACAGTCTCCCCTCCCTCCCAAATGCCTTTTCTACAATACTCAGACCAGAGGAGCTTTGTTCCACCCTGTGGACAGAGAGGCAACTGAACTGCTCTAAGCACAGCTCCAACAGTGTCCAGCTAGACTGTAGGAGGAGTGAGGCTGCCAAGCCCACTCCTGTCTGAGACAGGGTCTTCCATGGTATCCTGAGGACAGCAATACAGCAGTAACCCCATGTTCCATGTCCATGGCTCCCATCACCCCGTCTGTCTAGAGTCTCAAGATCAAGACCTGGAAATCAACCTATTTCCTCTTTTCCTCCATCTCCCACAGCTAACCCATTAGCAATCCTGTCATTTCCTTCCACAATATATCCCCAATCCCTCCACTTCTCTGCCTTCAAGAGTACCTCCAACTCAGCGACCATCACCTCTCCATAGCATCTGCAGGAGTTTCCCAGCTGGTTTCTCACCTTCCATACCTAGCTCTCTGTAATTCACCCCCACGCCTCCTACAGCCAAAGTCATCCTTCAAAGACAAGTCCATCACACCACTCCCAAGTTAAAACTCCCAAGTGGCTTTCTGTTATATTTAGAACAGTACCCATGGTCTACAAGGCCCTACATGATCTAGCCTCTGTTATAGGACTCTATTATCCTTTAATCTGATATATATGACTTAAGCGAGTTTCTTAAAATTCTGTAATTGTGTCTCAAGGATTACAAATTTCAAACTAGTGATAAAAGCAAAGCCTAAAGCAACATTGTTTATAAAATTATTTATGTAGTTTCTCCAAATATTTATCTAAATTCATCAGTCTCTAGCCATAATACTTTTAAAGAAATTTTAATAAAAAAATCACTCTGAGATTTATCACAGTGGAGTTGTACATCATTTTAGTGAATGGCTGAAAACTGCTGAACAGGTATAATAATGCCTTTGGGATTAAATAATTGTAACAGAATTACATCTTCATAATGACAGCAAAGGGAGATGGCATCTCTCACTGATCTATCACAGTTGATTTTAGAAGGGCTGGGAGAGTTTGATCTAGTCTGAAACATTATTTACCACCTACTGTTTGTAACTGTCCATAAAACTTTAATTATTAAGCTGTGGTCATATGTAATTCTCCAAGAGTATAATTGGTGTAACATTTTATAATACAGTTTTCTAACATTTATATCTGTGTGATGCTAAAATAACCAATTGTTCCCTAAATTCGGTTTAAAAATAAAACTAAAGCAAATAACATTCAATTCAATTAAAGTCCAGCAAGACTGTAGGACGGAGTGAGGCTGCCAAGCCCACTCCTGTCTGAGACAGGGTCTTCCATGGTATCCTGAGGACAGCAATACAGCAGTAACCCCATGTTCCATGTCCATGGCTCCCATCACCCCTGTCTAGAGTCTCAAGATCAAGACCTGGAAATCAACCTATTTCCTCTTTTCCTCCATCTCCCACAGCTAACCCATTAGCAATCCTGTCATTTCCTTCCACAATATATCCCCAATCCCTCCACTTCTCTGCCTTCAAGAGTACCTCCAACTCAGCGACCATCACCTCTCCATAGCATCTGCAGGAGTTTCCCAGCTGGTTTCTCACCTTCCATACCTAGCTCTCTGTAATTCACCCCCACGCCTCCTACAGCCAAAGTCATCCTTCAAAGACAAGTCCATCACACCACTCCCAAGTTAAAACTCCCAAGTGGCTTTCTGTTATATTTAGAACAGTACCCATGGTCTACAAGGCCCTACATGATCTAGCCTCTGTTATAGGACTCTATTATCCTTTAATCTGATATATATGACTTAAGCGAGTTTCTTAAAATTCTGTAATTGTGTCTCAAGGATTACAAATTTCAAACTAGTGATAAAAGCAAAGCCTAAAGCAACATTGTTTATAAAATTATTTATGTAGTTTCTCCAAATATTTATCTAAATTCATCAGTCTCTAGCCATAATACTTTTAAAGAAATTTTAATAAAAAAATCACTCTGAGATTTATCACAGTGGAGTTGTACATCATTTTAGTGAATGGCTGAAAACTGCTGAACAGGTATAATAATGCCTTTGGGATTAAATAATTGTAACAGAATTACATCTTCATAATGACAGCAAAGGGAGATGGCATCTCTCACTGATCTATCACAGTTGATTTTAGAAGGGCTGGGAGAGTTTGATCTAGTCTGAAACATTATTTACCACCTACTGTTTGTAACTGTCCATAAAACTTTAATTATTAAGCTGTGGTCATATGTAATTCTCCAAGAGTATAATTGGTGTAACATTTTATAATACAGTTTTCTAACATTTATATCTGTGTGATGCTAAAATAACCAATTGTTCCCCTAAATTCGGTTTAAAAAATAAAAACTAAAGCAAATAACATTCAATTCAATTAAAGCTATTTGCTTGCTGCCAGCATGATAAAATAAAAACTTATTTAACTTAATATCTGATGCTTCAGACAGTTCCATAGGTAATGTAAAACTTAAGAAAATTATTTAAAGATGTAAAGATTCATCACATTCCCAAATCTCAGGAAACAGAAAAGAGAAAAAACCAACAACTGAAAGCGCATATGTTCTCAGAATGTCCAGGAGATAATCTAAATTTCACGTGTTATTGTTGTTTTAATACACGTAAGATTTTTTAAAAGTAGTTTTTAAAGATTGTACATCTCCTGCAGGCTAACTAGGAAAATTCACTGAATTTCTGTACTTTGCTATAGGCACTAGAGATGAAAAAATTATACAAGGGAAGTCATTTTAAAATTGTGTACAAAGAGGTATATTCTTGGTAAACCAAGTGTTTGGATTTCCTATTTTCAGGACCTTTAGGTCTTTGGTGAATATAGAAACAGATTCTACCTTTCTAAACCATGAGCTGGACCCCCTCTGGGAAGACAGACAAAAAGGCAGATCTCAGATGTCCTTACAGTTCATTCTTTTTGTCTTTAGTCATTCAGCTCAACCATGTAATTTCATCAATTTCTAAAAGGAATGTAAGAAGATTCTGCGTGTGTTCTAGCTGATGCTTAAACTGAAAAAAAAAAAGAAATACTCATAAATGCTATATGATATAAGCCTAAAGGCTTTCACAGTGAACTGAAACATCTGAGTTAAATGAAGATTACCTGTGTTTTATGTCTGCCACTGATGAGAAAACGAGAGATTGGTGTGGTATACTCATTGCTGTGTGAATCTAAAGGTGTATGGAGAGTGTCACAAATCACCTTGATGTCCCTGAGAAGGAAATTTACCTCTGGAGCTCTGATTAATAAAGGGAAGATATTTAGCTAGATAGCTCTTGGTTGCCTATGCATCTATGTGTTCTGACACATAGCAGCCCCTTCATTTCAGGGCTGGAATAACTTACACTCATGAAAGCAGCTCAGGGTTCATTGTGTTTAGATTAGTGTATGTAAAACATCTCAGCTGGAGGCAGTGAAAAGTCAAAACAAATCACACCACACCTGGTTTGAAGATCTGTTCTCATTTGTAAAGGTTATGTGAATTTGATATAAGAATACCAGATCATTTTTCCCTGAGCACAGAATTTTTTTATGGCATATCTAGAAAAGAAGTGGCAAAGATACAGAGCTAGATATGTTCATCTCCTGCTATGTGCTCATCTGAAGTCATCTTGGTTCTTGCCAAAAAAGAGCTTCTCCTCCGCTTTTTCTCTCATCTGAGAGGGGAATGAATCAGGATGGATGGTCAGCATGATGTCCGTGGCAACAGGAAGACTTGAGCAAAAAGCCCAACCATATTCCTCATTTTCATTTCCATTAGCAGACACTGAGCTGAAGGACTGAGTAGTAATCGAAAGGAAGAGACCAACAGTGTTGCCTGGCAGATACAACATCTTGCCTTGTCTTCAGAAAGGAAAACTGCAAGAAGAGCTCAGCTGTGTAGAAAGGCAAAAACCAAAACCAAGGAAACAAAAACCAGCCATAAGCAATTCCACTATCCCGGGCCCAGAGTGATTTTTGACTTGTCTGAGACTGCAGAGCTGGTGGGGGACAGAGCCAGTCTCCCAGTCCAGCAACTTTCTCCTATACCGCCACTCCTCAAAGAATGTTTCTCAGAAAGCTTAGTTCCATAGGCAGTTAGTGAAACAGATGTTGCAATAACAGGATGCCGTGGTCAAATTAGTTTATTAAGCAGATGGTTAAATCCATTCTTTCATTTCAACAGTGCCAAACAGGTTTTTTGGGAGTAGGTTTCCTGGGTCTCTTTGCTCTTACTGACTGTAAATGGGATTGTAACTTGAAATAACTAGACATGCTTCATGACAGAATCCTTTTTAAAAAAATTTATTTTATTGGAGAATAGTTTATTTTACAGCATTGTATTAATTTCCACTGTATAGCAAAGTGATTCAGTTATACATTCTTTCTCATATTCTTTTCCATTATGGTTTATTACGTCATACTGAACATAGTTCCTGGGCTATGCATCTATGTGTTCTGACACATAGCAGCCCCTTCATTTCAGGGCTGGAATAACTTACACTCATGAAAGCAGCTCAGGGTTCATTGTGTTTAGATTAGTGTATGTAAAACATCTCAGCTGGAGGCAGTGAAAAGTCAAAACAAATCACACCACACCTGGTTTGAAGATCTGTTCTCATTTGTAAAGGTTATGTGAATTTGATATAAGAATACCAGATCATTTTTCCCTGAGCACAGAATTTTTTTATGGCATATCTAGAAAAGAAGTGGCAAAGATACAGAGCTAGATATGTTCATCTCCTGCTATGTGCTCATCTGAAGTCATCTTGGTTCTTGCCAAAAAAGAGCTTCTCCTCCGCTTTTTCTCTCATCTGAGAGGGGAATGAATCAGGATGGATGGTCAGCATGATGTCCGTGGCAACAGGAAGACTTGAGCAAAAAGCCCAACCATATTCCTCATTTTCATTTCCATTAGCAGACACTGAGCTGAAGGACTGAGTAGTAATCGAAAGGAAGAGACCAACAGTGTTGCCTGGCAGATACAACATCTTGCCTTGTCTTCAGAAAGGAAAACTGCAAGAAGAGCTCAGCTGTGTAGAAAGGCAAAAACCAAAACCAAGGAAACAAAACCAGCCATAAGCAACCCCACTATCCCGGGCCCAGAGTGATTTTTGACTTGTCTGAGACTGCAGAGCTGGTGGGGGACAGAGCCAGTCTCCCAGTCCAGCAACTTTCTCCTATACCGCCACTCCTCAAAGAATGTTTCTCAGAAAGCTTAGTTCCATAGGCAGTTAGTGAAACAGATGTTGCAATAACAGGATGCCGTGGTCAAATTAGTTTATTAAGCAGATGGTTAAATCCATTCTTTCATTTCAACAGTGCCAAACAGGTTTTTTGGGAGTAGGTTTCCTGGGTCTCTTTGCTCTTACTGACTGTAAATGGGATTGTAACTTGAAATAACTAGACATGCTTCATGACAGAATCCTTTTTAAAAAAATTTATTTTATTGGAGAATAGTTTATTTTACAGCATTGTATTAATTTCCACTGTATAGCAAAGTGATTCAGTTATACATTCTTTCTCATATTCTTTTCCATTATGGTTTATTACGTCATACTGAACATAGTTCCTGGGCTATGCAGTAGGACCTTATTGTTTATCCACTTTACATATAATTGTTTTCATCTGCTAATCTCAAACTGTCATCCCCTCTTGGCAACCACAAATCTGTCTCTATGCTTCTGTTTCATAGATAAGTTAGTTTGTGTCATATTTTAAGATTGTGCATATGAATGACATCATATGATATTTGTCTTTCTGACTTAGTATGATAATGTCTTGGTCCATCCATGTTGTTGCAAATGGCATAATTTCATTCTTTTTATGACTAAGTAGTATGCCATTGTGTGTATATGCCAATAGTCTTTATTCATTCATCTGTCAATGGACATTTAGGTTGCTTTCATGTCTTGGCTCTTGTAAATAGTGCCACAACGAACACTGAGGTGAATGTATCTTTTCCAGTTATTCTCTAAATAACACGCTTAGGGGTGGGATTGAAGGATCACATGGCAACCCTATTTTTAGTTTTTGGAGAGCCTCAATACTGTTTTCCATAGTGGCTTCACTGATTTACATCCTACCCATAGTATAGAAGGGTTCCCTTTTCTCTACACCCTCTCCGGCTGTATTATTTGTAGATTTTTTGGACAGTCTGACTGGTATGAAGTTTTGACTTGCATTTCTCTAATCATTAGCAATGTTGAGCATCTGCCTGTTGACCATCTATATGTCTTCTTTAGAGAAATGTCTGTTTAGGTCTTCTGCCCATTTCTCGATCAAGAAGAATTGTTTATTTTTAAATTGTTCTATGAGCTGTTTGTATGTTATGGAAATTAAGCCCTTGCTGATCACATCATTTGCAAATAACAGGATGCCGTGGTCAAATTAGTTTATTAAGCAGATGGTTAAATCCATTCTTTCAAACAAATTTATTTTTTTTTACTTGTAAATGGGATTGTAACTTGATTTATCTAGACATGCTTCATGACAGAATCCTTTTTAAAAAAATTTATTTTATTGGAGAATAGTTTATTTTACAGCATTGTATTAATTTCCACTGTATAGCAAAGTGATTCAGTTATACATTCTTTCTCATATTCTTTTCCATTATGGTTTATTACGTCATACTGAACATAGTTCCTGGGCTATGCAGTAGGACCTTATTGTTTATCCACTTTACATATAATTGTTTTCATCTGCTAATCTCAAACTGTCATCCCCTCTTGGCAACCACAAATCTGTCTCTATGCTTCTGTTTCATAGATAAGTTAGTTTGTGTCATATTTTAAGATTGTGCATATGAATGACATCATATGATATTTGTCTTTCTGACTTAGTATGATAATGTCTTGGTCCATCCATGTTGTTGCAAATGGCATAATTTCATTCTTTTTATGACTAAGTAGTATGCCATTGTGTGTATATGCCAATAGTCTTTATTCATTCATCTGTCAATGGACATTTAGGTTGCTTTCATGTCTTGGCTCTTGTAAATAGTGCCACAACGAACACTGAGGTGAATGTATCTTTTCCAGTTATTCTCTAAATAACACGCTTAGGGGTGGGATTGAAGGATCACATGGCAACCCTATTTTTAGTTTTTGGAGAGCCTCAATACTGTTTTCCATAGTGGCTTCACTGATTTACATCCTACCCATAGTATAGAAGGGTTCCCTTTTCTCTACACCCTCTCCGGCTGTATTATTTGTAGATTTTTTGGACAGTCTGACTGGTATGAAGTTTTGACTTGCATTTCTCTAATCATTAGCAATGTTGAGCATCTGCCTGTTGACCATCTATATGTCTTCTTTAGAGAAATGTCTGTTTAGGTCTTCTGCCCATTTCTCGATCAAGAAGAATTGTTTATTTTTAAATTGTTCTATGAGCTGTTTGTATGTTATGGAAATTAAGCCCTTGCTGATCACATCATTTGCAAATATTTTCTACCAGTCTGTAGGCTTTTTATGATTTCCTTTGATTTACAAAAGTTTGTAAGTTTGTTAGTGCCCATTTTGTTTATTTTCACTTTTCTTTCTGTAGCCTTGGGAGACTGACACAAGAAGCACTGATGTAAATCAGAGAATGTTTTGCTTTTGTTCCCTTCTAAGAGTTTTATGGTGTTGTGGTCAGAATCTTTTATATTTTGTAGTGTGTAGAAGATCTGTGAGGGTTTAGTGATTCAGAAGACACCCTTGGGCAAACTTGATCTATACCAAGGTGATCCTGCAATGACTGCGCATTTACTGGGAGACTCAAGAGAAGACTGGTTTGTTCACAGGGGCAAGTCAGGCACTCAAACCTGCAGGATGCTTCTCTGCCAAATGAGGTGGTCGTCTAAGACAGTAGTTCTCAGTAAGTGAGACAAAGGAAGTATTATGAACACTGGTGGATGGACCAGTGTCTCCTGGAGGTGAGGCAGGGTCACATATGGAGGTAGAACCTTCCATATCACATATCACACTCCCCCCAGTGGAGAACCAGTGACTTCAGGGTCCCTCCCAGCTTTGCTATTATTGATCTAATAACATTGTATACAATGTGTGTATATTATTTAACACAACAATTATTGTAGGAATTTTTCTTTCTAACAAACTTACATCTTTGTGTGTGTGTGTGTGTGTGTATGTGTGTGTATATATATATATATATATAT
The DNA here is from genome assembly GCA_022376925.1 of Tragulus kanchil. Lineage (NCBI taxonomy): Eukaryota > Metazoa > Chordata > Mammalia > Artiodactyla > Tragulidae > Tragulus > Tragulus kanchil. Next base: position 99,383,191 of record JAIOJX010000004.1, on the reverse strand, counting down.
ATATATACATATATGCACATATGTACACACATATGGACTGATACTCACTGGTATCAGTACATGCTGATATTCACTAAAGCAGTGTTGGTAATAGGAGATTAGCTATGGTTAAATATCCACCAAAGGAATATGTGTAATCATGACAAAGAACAGACCTATCTCCAGATGTCTGACTAAATGAAAAAGTAGAGTGTACTGGGAAGAGACCTATTACATACATTGATGTAAGAAATATATATATGAAAGTATATGCATAGGGGACTTCCCTGGTGATCCAATGGCTCCTTTCTCTCAATGCAGCGGGCCCAGGTTTGATTCTTGGTCAGAGATCTAAATGCCACATGCTGCAACTAAGAGTTCTCATGCTGTAACTAAAGATCTCACATGCCATAAAGAAATCTGAAGATCCCGTGGGCCGAAACTAAGACCCAGCACAGCCAAATACATAAATAATATAAATATTTTAAGTATATACATAAAGGATATACTTGTTTATATATAAACTACCTCTGAAGGATACTCAAAAAGCATAATAGTAGTTGTGTCTGGTGCTCAGGGATAGCGGTGTCAAGAAAGCTTACTTTAAGCATGAAGGCCTGTACTATCATACGTAAAGAAAATAGCTATAGTCATTGCTCTGGGAGAAAGGGAGATCCTTCAGTGGTGCTGTGTGATGGTCTGGAGGGGTGGGATGTGGGGGATACACATATGACTAATCTGGGAACATACATATCTGTAAACAACAAAACTCTGTAAAAGTTAAAAGTAAAATAAACGTTTAAAAAAAAAAAAAGAAAAAAAAGCTTACTTTACACTGTGTATCCCTTTGTTCTGTTTGCACTTTGTACCATACACAAGATAGCTGCTCCCAATGACCTATACATGTATCCCAATCTCCATATGAAGAGATGGTGTCTGTCTCTCCTCCCTTTGAATCTGGGCTGGCCATGGGAAATGCTTTGGTGGACATGTCTCTGTGGTAGGTCTACCCTTAGCCTTTACGAGGACTGCTACTTCTGCTTCCTCCCTGAAAGAAGCCAACACCTGTGTAAGTTTTTTTGGGAGGGGGGTGGGGAAGGGGGGGCGGGCGAGCCCTTCCATTGGTCTTTCATTTCTCTATTTTCATCCGTCTTTGTGTCTTTGTTCTTTGGCTCCCGTGGGCCTCCCATCGCGGTGGCGTCTGTCGCTGCAGAGCGCCGGCTCTGGGCGCATGCGCTCCAGAGCTCTGGCTCGGTAATTGGACACATCGGTCCAGCCGCTCCACCGCACGTGGAATCTTCCCAGGCCAGGGATCGAACTGGCACCCCTTGCCCTGCAAGGCGGTGTCCTTACCCACTGGGCCACCAGGCAAGCCCCGTGTAAGGAGTTTAATCACTCTAAGGCTACCATGCTGTGAGAAAGCCAAGTCAGGCACATAGCAATGGCATACGGAGAGAGAGATGCCCAGCCAGCCCCAGGCTGTTCAGCCATCCCTGTGGAGGCACCCTGGTGAGTGAGTGAGTAGTGAGTAAGGAAGCCCTTAGACCTTCCAGCCCCAGCAGGTACCACATGAAGATAAAGAACCACCTAGCTGAGCCCGTCTCAGATTGTACAATAGAATTATGAAATATCGTAAATGGTTGTTGTTTTAAACCACTAAGTTTTGGATTGGTTTATTAAGTAGCAAGAGATGAAAAATAATTGCCTATTATTTGCAACACCATGGATGGACCTAGAGATTGTCATGCTGAGTGAAGTAAATCAGACAGAGAAGGAGAAATATTGTATGACATCCCTTATATGTGAAGTCTAAAAAGAAATGATACAAATGAACTTATGAAACAGAGAGACCCACAGACTTAGAGAATGAACTTATGATTGCAGGGTCGGGGAAAGGGATAGTTAGGAAGCTTGGGATGGGCAGGTACACACTGCTATATTTAAAATGGATAGCCAACAAAGACCTACTGTATAGCACATGGAACTCAGTTCGGTGTGAGGTGATCGGATACATGTATGTGTATATGCCTGAGTCCCTTCAGTGTTCATCTGAAACACTGTTTGTTAATCTGGTATATCACAACATTGTTTGTTAATCTGGTATATCTCAATACAAAATAAAATGCTTAAAAATTGCCTTTACGAGGACTGCTACTTCTGCTTCCTCCTGAAAGAAGCCAACACCTGTGTAAGTTTTTGGGAGGGGGGGAAGGGGGCGGGCGAGCCCTTCCATTGGTCTTTCATTTCTCTATTTTCATCCGTCTTTGTGTCTTTGTTCTTTGGCTCCCGTGGGCCTCCCATCGCGGTGGCGTCTGTCGCTGCAGAGCGCCGGCTCTGGGCGCATGCGCTCCAGAGCTCTGGCTCGGTAATTGGACACATCGGTCCAGCCGCTCCACCGCACGTGGAATCTTCCCAGGCCAGGGATCGAACTGGCACCCCTTGCCCTGCAAGGCGGTGTCCTTACCCACTGGGCCACCAGGCAAGCCCCGTGTAAGGAGTTTAATCACTCTAAGGCTACCATGCTGTGAGAAAGCCAAGTCAGGCACATAGCAATGGCATACGGAGAGAGAGATGCCCAGCCAGCCCCAGGCTGTTCAGCCATCCCTGTGGAGGCACCCTGGTGAGTGAGTGAGTAGTGAGTAAGGAAGCCCTTAGACCTTCCAGCCCCAGCAGGTACCACATGAAGATAAAGAACCACCTAGCTGAGCCCGTCTCAGATTGTACAATAGAATTATGAAATATCGTAAATGGTTGTTGTTTTAAACCACTAAGTTTTGGATTGGTTTATTAAGTAGCAAGAGATGAAAAATAATTGCCTATTATTTGCAACACCATGGATGGACCTAGAGATTGTCATGCTGAGTGAAGTAAATCAGACAGAGAAGGAGAAATATTGTATGACATCCCTTATATGTGAAGTCTAAAAAGAAATGATACAAATGAACTTATGAAACAGAGAGACCCACAGACTTAGAGAATGAACTTATGATTGCAGGGTCGGGGAAAGGGATAGTTAGGAAGCTTGGGATGGGCAGGTACACACTGCTATATTTAAAATGGATAGCCAACAAAGACCTACTGTATAGCACATGGAACTCAGTTCGGTGTGAGGTGATCGGATACATGTATGTGTATATGCCTGAGTCCCTTCAGTGTTCATCTGAAACACTGTTTGTTAATCTGGTATATCACAACATTGTTTGTTAATCTGGTATATCTCAATACAAAATAAAATGCTTAAAAATTGCCTACTAAACATAAATATGTGAAATAACTTAAAAGTGTTTTTCTATGTAATTAAAATTATTTTTTTAGATTTATTTATTTATTTATTTTGTGCGGGGGTCGGGTTGGAGAGGGAGGGGAGCGGGCGGGCCACTTCTATTAGTCTTTCAGTTCTCTGTTTTCATCCGTCTTTGCTCTTTGGTTCCTGCGGGCCTCCCATCGCGGTGGCGTCTGTTGTGGCAGAGCACCGGCTCTGGGCGCATGCGCTCCAGAGCTCCGGCTCTCTGATTGGACCCATCAGTCCAGCTGCTCCGCAGCACGTGGGATCTTCCCAGGCCAGGGATGGAACCGGGGCCCCTTGCACTGCAAGGCGGTGTCCTTATCCACTGGACCACCAGGGGAAGCCCCTGTAATTTAATAAATACAGAATTTGAGAGCATTTTAGTGAGAGGATAAGGAACAGAGCCATAGGTGGCTGAGGTAGGGGACCAGAGGGTAGCCCCTAGGAGGAAAAAGAGCAAAACTAGCAGGGACAGGAAAATTTTGCTGACTTCACAGAATACCATGAGGTTGGCTTCTGATAGGACAATACGCCCCTTTCCTCCCTGCTCTCTATCAGTCTCTGTCTCTATTTCTCTCTTATTTACTTGCTTTTGACTGTGCTGGATCTTCACTGCTGTGTACAGGCTTTCTCTAGTGGCAGTGCATAGGCTTCTTATTGTGGTGGCTTCTCTTGTTGCAGAGCACAGATTGTAGGGCACACAGGCTTTAATTGTTGTGACCCTAACCCTAACTCTAACCCTAGAGCATGTGCTCAGTAGTTGTGGTGCATGGACTTAGTTGCTCTACTTCCAGGGATCTTCCTGAACCAGGGATCAAACCCATGTCTCCTTCTTTGGCAGGTGGGAATTTTAACCACTGGGCCACCAGAGAAGCCCTCTGTCTCTCTCTTACATGCATACACACCACTTAATTATTCCATATAATTGAGAGGGAGAGGAGGGAATATTAAACAAGTTCATTACTACCATCATCAACCAGAGTGTGAGATTGTGTGACCTAAGTTACACCATTGGATGCCTTTGGGAACTGATCATAAAATAGAGAAAGAAACAAAACAAAAGAAGCCACATAGCATAACCTCAATATTTCAAAATAATAGGCAGGAGGAAGGAGAAATTAGTTTGATTTTAATGAAAAGAATGAATTTTAAAATTTTTAAAGGATTGAAGTTATTATTTTAAGTACAATACATTTTTACAAAGCTATAAATGGGTATCTAATAAGTTAAATGAGGTAAGTTAATGAAAGAATTAAGATTCACAAGAGGCCTACGTTATATAATTATGTATCATAAAACAGTCCTTTAACATGTTGGAATTAATTGCATGACCCAGAAATTGAAGATATATTGAAGTTTTAGTTAGAAAAAGCAACTAATTTCCTATTAATGTTTTGTACATAGTAGGTGTTCAACACATGCTTGGTAAACTAAAATGAACCAACTGGTAAGGTCCACTGGCAGTTGTTACTCGCTCTGTGTGGAGGCTTCTGCCTTATTCCCATTGTGTTAGTGGTGCACCCACCTCCACTCCAGAGCCATAGGTGGCTGAGGTAGGGGACCAGAGGGTAGCCCCTAGGAGGAAAAAGAGCAAAACTAGCAGGGACAGGAAAATTTTGCTGACTTCACAGAATACCATGAGGTTGGCTTCTGATAGGACAATCGCCCTTTCCTCCCTGCTCTCTATCAGTCTCTGTCTCTATTTCTCTCTTATTTACTTGCTTTTGACTGTGCTGGATCTTCACTGCTGTGTACAGGCTTTCTCTAGTGGCAGTGCATAGGCTTCTTATTGTGGTGGCTTCTCTTGTTGCAGAGCACAGATTGTAGGGCACACAGGCTTTAATTGTTGTGACCCTAACCCTAACTCTAACCCTAGAGCATGTGCTCAGTAGTTGTGGTGCATGGACTTAGTTGCTCTACTTCCAGGGATCTTCCTGAACCAGGGATCAAACCCATGTCTCCTTCTTTGGCAGGTGGGAATTTTAACCACTGGGCCACCAGAGAAGCCCTCTGTCTCTCTCTTACATGCATACACACCACTTAATTATTCCATATAATTGAGAGGGAGAGGAGGGAATATTAAACAAGTTCATTACTACCATCATCAACCAGAGTGTGAGATTGTGTGACCTAAGTTACACCATTGGATGCCTTTGGGAACTGATCATAAAATAGAGAAAGAAACAAAACAAAAGAAGCCACATAGCATAACCTCAATATTTCAAAATAATAGGCAGGAGGAAGGAGAAATTAGTTTGATTTTAATGAAAAGAATGAATTTTAAAATTTTTAAAGGATTGAAGTTATTATTTTAAGTACAATACATTTTTACAAAGCTATAAATGGGTATCTAATAAGTTAAATGAGGTAAGTTAATGAAAGAATTAAGATTCACAAGAGGCCTACGTTATATAATTATGTATCATAAAACAGTCCTTTAACATGTTGGAATTAATTGCATGACCCAGAAATTGAAGATATATTGAAGTTTTAGTTAGAAAAAGCAACTAATTTCCTATTAATGTTTTGTACATAGTAGGTGTTCAACACATGCTTGGTAAACTAAAATGAACCAACTGGTAAGGTCCACTGGCAGTTGTTACTCGCTCTGTGTGGAGGCTTCTGTCTTATTCCCATTGTGTTAGTGGTGCACCCACCTCCACTCCAAAGTGTTGGCAGAGGCAACTCAGAGTGAGAAGGTAACCTGCACATATTCGCACTTATTTTTTTAAAAAAAGCAAATCATTTTAAAAACATCAGTAATACAACTATCAATAGTAACAAATTACTTGCTGAACAGTGCAGTTGAGAACAGCTAATTTAAGACATTTTCTTCAGAAAATTCCAATTAAAGTGTGAATAGGTTAAGTGGGAAGGATTAATTCAGAGAAGAGCAGAAACAATCAGAATCACAGATCAGATTTCTGGTTCAGCCTGAAGACCTTGTGCGGTGGGGTGGGGGCTGGGAGTGGAGGCTGGGGTGGGAGGGTAGGCCTAACAAGGGAGGGATGAACACAGGAGAATACAGGGGTCAAGCCAGGGGTAGGTACCATCCCCTCCTTGATGGGTTCCTGGGACTGATCATAACACTCTTTTCTGGATTCTGAGCCCAGCCCTGAAGAGCAAGTCAGAACACTGGGGGCAAGGACATTGTCATCCTCAGCTATAATATTAATTGGAATCTATCCAAAACATTACCTCGGGTAAGATCTGCTTCCTTAGTTCTTTTCATCAGTGGGGACTCAAGTGAATTTCTAGGACCATAACATATCTTAGTATCAAGATCAATACTGAATTAGCAGACATGGCTAAGGATAACTGGGGAAATAATTAACAATAAGGATTGAAGTTATTATTTTAAGTACAATACATTTTTACAAAGCTATAAATGGGTATCTAATAAGTTAAATGAGGTAAGTTAATGAAAGAATTAAGATTCACAAGAGGCCTACGTTATATAATTATGTATCATAAAACAGTCCTTTAACATGTTGGAATTAATTGCATGACCCAGAAATTGAAGATATATTGAAGTTTTAGTTAGAAAAAGCAACTAATTTCCTATTAATGTTTTGTACATAGTAGGTGTTCAACACATGCTTGGTAAACTAAAATGAACCAACTGGTAAGGTCCACTGGCAGTTGTTACTCGCTCTGTGTGGAGGCTTCTGTCTTATTCCCATTGTGTTAGTGGTGCACCCACCTCCACTCCAAAGTGTTGGCAGAGGCAACTCAGAGTGAGAAGGTAACCTGCACATATTCGCACTTATTTTTTTAAAAAAAGCAAATCATTTTAAAAACATCAGTAATACAACTATCAATAGTAACAAATTACTTGCTGAACAGTGCAGTTGAGAACAGCTAATTTAAGACATTTTCTTCAGAAAATTCCAATTAAAGTGTGAATAGGTTAAGTGGGAAGGATTAATTCAGAGAAGAGCAGAAACAATCAGAATCACAGATCAGATTTCTGGTTCAGCCTGAAGACCTTGTGCGGTGGGGTGGGGGCTGGGAGTGGAGGCTGGGGGTGGGAGGGTAGGCCTAACAAGGGAGGGATGAACACAGGAGAATACAGGGGTCAAGCCAGGGGTAGGTACCATCCCCTCCTTGATGGGTTCCTGGGACTGATCATAACACTCTTTTCTGGATTCTGAGCCCAGCCCTGAAGAGCAAGTCAGAACACTGGGGGCAAGGACATTGTCATCCTCAGCTATAATATTAATTGGAATCTATCCAAAACATTACCTCGGGTAAGATCTGCTTCCTTAGTTCTTTTCATCAGTGGGGACTCAAGTGAATTTCTAGGACCATAACATATCTTAGTATCAAGATCAATACTGAATTAGCAGACATGGCTAAGGATAACTGGGGGGAAATAATTAACAAAATTAAGGAGGATTTGCACCACTGGGAACCATAAAAGTTATTTTATGGGTCCATGTAAATGTAATAAAATCTCTGTCTGTGCCACAATTTAATTTCACATCAAAAAGGTCCCCACAGATAGTCTGTAAGCTTATTTTACTCAAATTGAATATGTCTGTGCCTTCCTATTCTGAGGAAGAAAAAGCTTTCTCTGCCCAGAAAGTTAAGTTTCACACAGCGGACTGGAATAAGGCCCATCGGATCTCAAGTACTTTCTAATGGCAGCTCCTCAATGTAGGTAACATAATTAATTTTTATTAATAATAGCACTTCATAATTTGCAGAGGCAGAGCATAATATATCAAAAGGATGTTTCCAAGAATAGCACACACTTTTTTCAAATTAAAAAGTCAAATATTAACAATAGTGGAATACAAAGACCATGTCTGTTACACAGATGTTCTTCACATTACTGCTATATATTTTTAGCAGATTTATTGACATCTAATTCACGTACCCTATAATTTATCCACTTAAGGTATACATTTCAGTGGTTTTTAGTATATTCATAGAGTTTTGCAGCCATCAATACAATTTTAGAACATTTTCATCAACCTAAAAAGAAACTCCAGACACATTAGCAGTCATGCAGCATACTTCCCCCTCCCCACCAGCTGTAGGCAACCACTGATCTGTTTTCTCACTATATAGATTTGCCTATTCTGGATATTTCATATAAATGAAATCATATAATCTGTGGGCTTTTGTGAATCACTTCCTGGACTCAGCACAATGTTTTCACATTTCAACCATGCTGTAGCATATATCATTACTTCATTTTTTTATTGTCAAATAATATTCTCTCATGTAAGTATACTACATTTTATATATACATCCATCAGTTGATGTGTGTTTGAGGTGGTCCACTTTTTGGCTTCTGTGAATAATGTTTCTATGAACATTCCTGTACACATTTTTTTGTGGACTTTTTTTTTTTTTCCATTTCTCCTGGATATATGCCTAGGAGTAGAAGTGCTAGGTCATATGGGAACTGTACGGATTCCCAGGTGGCTCTAAAGAACTCACCTGCCAATGCAGGAGACGTAATAGACATGGGTTTGATCCCTCATTGGGTAAAATCCCCTGGAGGAGGGCGTGGCAACCCACTCCAGTATTCTTGTCTGGAGAATCCCATGGACAGAGGAGCCTGGTAGACTACAGTTCATAGGGTTGCACAGGAGTTGGACACGACTAACATTGTGACGAACTGCCGAACTGTTTTGCAAAGTGGCTTCACTATTTTGTATTCGTATTTGCATTATATATGTGTTCCAATATTTCCACATCCTCACTAACTGTTGTTTTTATCTGTCTTTTTGATTATAGTCGCCTACTAAATTTAAAGTGTTATATGGGGGCTTCCCTGGTGGTCCAGTGGGTAAGGACACCACCTTGCAGTGCAGGGGGTGCCGGTTCGATCCCTGGCCTGGAAAGACCCCACGTGCAGCAGAGCGGCTGGACTGATGTGCCCAATTACCGAGCTGGAGCTCTGGGGCTCATGCACCCAGAGCCGGTGCTCTGCGACAACAGAGGCCACCGCAATGGGAGGCCCACAAGAGCCAAAGAACAAAGAGGGATTAAAATAGACAAATGAAAGACCAACAGACGTGGCCCGCCACCCCCTCCCTCCCCAACCCGCCCCCCCAAAAATAAAAAATAAATTTAAAAAAAGTGTTATATGATTGTTGTTTTCCTTTGACTAATGATGTTGAGCATCCTTTCATGTCCTTATTAGCCATGTGTACATTTTCTTTGGAGAAGTGCCCATTTTAAAATTGGTTGGTCTTTTAAATAAGGCTTGACCCTTAAGTTCCACAAGGGCGAGGACTATAATCTATCTTTCTCATTTCTCATTCCCACCTGCCAAACCCAATGCCTGGATCACTGTTGTGTTTAAATTTTATTTGTTGGATGACTTGATAAAGTAATGGCTAAAGATAGGGATGACATAGCTACAGTCATGGAGACTTCCTCTATTTTATTTAAAATATTTTATTGAAATATAATTAATTTACAATGTTGTGTTAGTTTCTGGTATACTGAAAAGTATATATTCTTTTTCAGATTCTTTTCCATTACAGGTTATCACACGATATTGAATATAATTCCCTGTGCCATAAGTAGGACCTTGTTGTTTATCTATTTTATATATAGTAGTGTATATCTGTCAATCCCAAGCTCATATTTATCTTTCTCTTCCCCTTTCCCCTTTGGTAAACCATAAGTTTGTTTTCTTTCTTTTCTTTTTTTTTTTTAAGATTTATTTATTTATTTATTTTGGGCGGGGGTCGGGTTGGGGAGGGAGGGGAGCGGGCGGGCCACTTCTATTGGTCTTTCATTTCTCAATTTTCATCCGTCTTTGTTCTTTGGCTCCTGCGGGCCTCCCATCGCAGTGGCATCTGTTGTCTCAGAGCACCGGCTTTGGGCGCATGCGCTCCAGAGCTCCGGTGATTGGACACATCAGTCCAGCCGCTCCGCGGCACGTGGGATCTTCCCAGGCCAGGGATGGAACCGGGGCCCCTTGCACTGCAAGGCAGTGTCCTTATCCACTGGACCACCAGGGGAAGTCCCATAAGTTTGTTTTCTATGTCTGTTACTCTGTTTCTGCTTTATAAAAAGGTTCATTTATATTATTTTTATAAGATTTCACATTTAAGTGATAGCATGTGATATTTGTCTTTCTCTGTCTGACTTGCTTCACTCAGTATTATAATCTCTATGTCCATCCATCATCTGTTGCTGCAAATGACATTATTTCACTCTTGTGAAGTCTGAGTTATATTCCATTTGTGTATATGCATGTCTATGTGTGTCCATTACTCTGTTAATGGACACTTAGGTTGCTTCTAAGACTTTACTATTGTAAGTAATGCTGCTGTGAACATTGGGATGCGTGTATCTTGGAGAAGTGCCCATTTTAAAATTGGTTGGTCTTTTAAATAAGGCTTGACCCTTAAGTTCCACAAGGGCGAGGACTATAATCTCCATTTCTCATTCCCACCTGCCAAACCCAATGCCTGGATCACTGTTGTGTTTAAATTTTATTTGTTGGATGACTTGATAAAGTAATGGCTAAAGATAGGGATGACATAGCTACAGTCATGGAGACTTCCTCTATTTTATTTAAAATATTTTATTGAAATATAATTAATTTACAATGTTGTGTTAGTTTCTGGTATACTGAAAAGTATATATTCTTTTTCAGATTCTTTTCCATTACAGGTTATCACACGATATTGAATATAATTCCCTGTGCCATAAGTAGGACCTTGTTGTTTATCTATTTTATATATAGTAGTGTATATCTGTCAATCCCAAGCTCATATTTATCTTTCTCTTCCCCTTTCCCCTTTGGTAAACCATAAGTTTGTTTTCTTTCTTTTCTTTTTTTTTTTTAAGATTTATTTATTTATTTATTTTGGGCGGGGGTCGGGTTGGGGAGGGAGGGGAGCGGGCGGGCCACTTCTATTGGTCTTTCATTTCTCAATTTTCATCCGTCTTTGTTCTTTGGCTCCTGCGGGCCTCCCATCGCAGTGGCATCTGTTGTCTCAGAGCACCGGCTTTGGGCGCATGCGCTCCAGAGCTCCGGTGATTGGACACATCAGTCCAGCCGCTCCGCGGCACGTGGGATCTTCCCAGGCCAGGGATGGAACCGGGGCCCCTTGCACTGCAAGGCAGTGTCCTTATCCACTGGACCACCAGGGGAAGTCCCATAAGTTTGTTTTCTATGTCTGTTACTCTGTTTCTGCTTTATAAAAAGGTTCATTTATATTATTTTTATAAGATTTCACATTTAAGTGATAGCATGTGATATTTGTCTTTCTCTGTCTGACTTGCTTCACTCAGTATTATAATCTCTATGTCCATCCATCATCTGTTGCTGCAAATGACATTATTTCACTCTTTTTAAGACTGAGTAATATTCCATTTGTGTATATGCATGTCTATGTGTGTCCATTACTCTGTTAATGGACACTTAGGTTGCTTCTAAGACTTTACTATTGTAAGTAATGCTGCTGTGAACATTGGGATGCGTGTATCTTTTCAAGTTAGAGTTCTCATCTTTTCTGAATATATACCCAAGAGTGGGGTTGCTGGATCATATGGTAACTCTACTGTTAGTTTTTTAAGGACCTTCCATGCTGATCTTCATTGTAACTATACCAATTCACATCCCACCAACAGTGTAGGAGGGTTCTCTTTTTTTCTATACCCTCTCTAGCATTTATTATTTATAGACTTTTTGGTGATGGCCAGTCTGACTGGGCTGAGGTGATATCTCCTTATAGTTTTGATCTGCATTTCTCTAATAATTAGAGATGTTGAGCATCTTTTCATATGCCTTTTGGCCGTCTGTGTATCTTCTTTGGAGAATATCTCTTTTGGTCTTCTGACCAGTTTTTGATTGCGTTGTTTGTTTATATTGAGCTGTATTAGTTATTTGTATATTTTGGAAATTAAGCCCTTGTCGGTCACATTTTCAAATATTTTCTTCCAGCCTATAGGTTGTCTTTTGTTTTTGTTGATGGTTTCCTTTGCATGCAAAAACATATAAGTTTAATTAGGTCCCATTTGCTTATTTTTGCTTTTTATTTCTTTTGCCTTGGGAGACTGATCTAAGAATTTATGTCAGAGAATATTTTGCATATGTTCTTCTCTAGCAGTATTATGGTTTCATATCTTAATAGTTAAGCCTTTAAGTCATTTCAAGTTTATTTTGTGTAAGAGAGGGTGTGTTCAAACTTCACTGATTTCTATGCAACTTTTTCAGCTTTCCCACCACCAGTTGCTAATGAGATTGTCTTTTCTTCATTGTATATTTTTGCCTCCATTGTCAAAGATTAATTGACTGTAGGTTTCTGGGTTTATTTCTGGACTTTTTATTCCATTGATCCTTGCTTGTCTCTGTGCCAATACCACACTGTTTTGATTACTGTAACTTTTTAGTATTGTCTGAAGTATGGGAGAGTTATGCCTCAAGCTTCATTCTTTTTCCTCAGGATTGCTTTGGCAATCCTAGGTCTTTTATGGTTTCATATAAATTTTAGTATCATTTGTTCTCTTTCTGTGAAAATTGTCATGGGTAATTTGATATGGATCACATGAAATCTTTATATTACTCCATGTAGTATGTGCATTTTAACAATATTAATTCTTCCAATCCAAGAGCATGAGATGTCTTTCCATTTCTTTGAATTATCTCGTTTCTTTTATCAGTGTTCAGTACTTCTCAGCATGTAAGTCTTTTACCTCCTTTTGTCAGGTTTGATTCTAGGTATTTTATTTTTTGACATGGTTTTAGTTTTTTTTTTTTGCTTTCTCTTTTTCTGATGCTTCACTGTTTCTGTAAAGAAGTGCTACAGATTTCCATATGTCACTGAGAGTTCCTCTTCTTTGTATAGGTGAATTAAATGAGACAGCATGGAGGGGGGGTTGTGAGTAAAGGCACAAAATGTATTATTTAATCACAATGATACTAAATCCCATTGCACAATCCAAGATATATTTAAAGGTTTACCTCTGCGATACATATTCCTCTAGCATTACCTTCACCCTAAAAGTCCTAAGGCCTCCAGACTTTAGTCCTGGGGTCCCAGGGTCTGAAATGTCCCAAGGAATTATGCTGCTTGAGGATGGGAAGCTCTAGTCACTAATTTATCTCAATATCAAAACAGAATTAAATAAAATATAAATTATACCTTGAAACACATATATCCTTCTTTGGCTTTGTATTTCCAAGTCAAGTCATATATGCAACCCCTACTTGCACAAGAGTTTTGCACAGAATAGTTCTGTCTTTTGGCCACAAACCAACCCCATTCAGAGATCTTACAAATCCTTACTATTGATCAAAATGTGATTCTCTGTGTGGCTTATTGCACAGGTAACTCTTCAGAGTGAATAAATAGGTTGGCCTGTGTGTCCTGCTGCTGAGAGGCTATGAGTTTCCTTTTCATCTACAAAGGACTGAACTTCATCAAATAATGATTTCTTTAAAAGTAAACCTAGCATATTTTATTCTGAGCTAGCCATATTTGTATTTTTAAACGTGGGAGAGTTATGCCTCAAGCTTCATTCTTTTTCCTCAGGATTGCTTTGGCAATCCTAGGTCTTTTATGGTTTCATATAAATTTTAGTATCATTTGTTCTCTTTCTGTGAAAATTGTCATGGGTAATTTGATATGGATCACATGAAATCTTTATATTACTCCATGTAGTATGTGCATTTTAACAATATTAATTCTTCCAATCCAAGAGCATGAGATGTCTTTCCATTTCTTTGAATTATCTCGTTTCTTTTATCAGTGTTCAGTACTTCTCAGCATGTAAGTCTTTTACCTCCTTTTGTCAGGTTTGATTCTAGGTATTTTATTTTTTGACATGGTTTTAGTTTTTTTTTTTTGCTTTCTCTTTTTCTGATGCTTCACTGTTTCTGTAAAGAAGTGCTACAGATTTCCATATGTCACTGAGAGTTCCTCTTCTTTGTATAGGTGAATTAAATGAGACAGCATGGAGGGGGGGTTGTGAGTAAAGGCACAAAATGTATTATTTAATCACAATGATACTAAATCCCATTGCACAATCCAAGATATATTTAAAGGTTTACCTCTGCGATACATATTCCTCTAGCATTACCTTCACCCTAAAAGTCCTAAGGCCTCCAGACTTTAGTCCTGGGGTCCCAGGGTCTGAAATGTCCCAAGGAATTATGCTGCTTGAGGATGGGAAGCTCTAGTCACTAATTTATCTCAATATCAAAACAGAATTAAATAAAATATAAATTATACCTTGAAACACATATATCCTTCTTTGGCTTTGTATTTCCAAGTCAAGTCATATATGCAACCCCTACTTGCACAAGAGTTTTGCACAGAATAGTTCTGTCTTTTGGCCACAAACCAACCCCATTCAGAGATCTTACAAATCCTTACTATTGATCAAAATGTGATTCTCTGTGTGGCTTATTGCACAGGTAACTCTTCAGAGTGAATAAATAGGTTGGCCTGTGTGTCCTGCTGCTGAGAGGCTATGAGTTTCCTTTTCATCTACAAAGGACTGAACTTCATCAAATAATGATTTCTTTAAAAGTAAACCTAGCATATTTTATTCTGAGCTAGCCATATTTGTATTTTTCGAAACGTGGGATTATGGGCCAGTCAACTATAACATCAAATGTGTATTCAAGGGCTCCTGCATGATTTTAGTTGAATTTAAAGCTGCAATTCTTAACTTGAAAATTAAGAGAATTTTATGTAATTTATTTTAAATTAAGTATCATAGAGTTTAAACTAATTCCTGAAAGAATCATTATACCCAAGAGTGTTCGTTCCAGATTTTGTGGCTCCAGGTCCTACATGCTCATTCTCCATTCAGTGTTAAGTTTACTGTAGGCTCATTGTTTAGACCCCAGAGAGCTGCTGTTGACCTAGTGGTGGTACATACCTTATGGAGGAAGGCCACGTGAAGAAGTAAGTAACCCAGAGGACACACTCAGCTGCAGAGAGGTTCCCACTTTGTCTTATCAAACTTTTGCCCTGATGGTATGTAGTATGGAGTCCACAACTTTCTGAAGCTTCCTGGAAAGAAGAGGCAATAGGAGTATCTTTGTGGCAGGGAATGTGGGCTGAAGTTCAAATGGACTTCCTTGTATTCTTCTCCCTGCTTTTAACTGCCCTGGTGGTAGACACCTGAGCAACAGAGCTCTGGTACATTGGGAGAACCTCGGTTTTCTTTGCTCTTCTAGAAGTTCCAGTTTTTAAATTTAATGCTCGGAGGTAATCATCAAGTTTAAGATCATAGCCTTTATAAACCAGGTGTCCCAGCCAGTTTAGAAAGTGAAAGCAGGGCCAGGAATCAAATTTGTTTACTTAGATGTATACATTTAATTTAATCTAGTTTGATCCAATGAAAGAAAGAAGCTTTAAGGTAGAATCAGAAGTAGAATCCTAGCTCTAGCTTTTTTACCAATCAGCTGTGACCTTGAGCAAATCAACTTTCCTTCTCTGAGAGTCAGTTTCTTCATTTTCAAATGGGAGTGTAGAAACCTGCTTTTGTTCAAGTTGTTGTGATCATCATTTGAAATTACATGTGTGAAAATTACCTAAAAATTTTAAAGCAGGGCTTCGCTGGTGGTCCGGTGGGTAGAGAGTCCACCTTGCGGTGCAAGGGACACCCCTCGATCCCTGGCCCGAGAAAATCCCAAGTGCCTGGGAGTGGCTGGACCACTGTGTCCAATTACGATCCAGAGCTCTGGAGCACATGTGCCCAAAGCTGGTGCTCTGCAACGAGAGAGGCCCCTGCGATGGGAGGCCCACACAGGTCAAAAGAATAAAAGATGGATGAAAATAAATAAACAATAAAAGAGGCCAAAATTAAAAGAAAATTTAAACAGCAATAAAAAATGAGAGGATTAAAAATGCTATCAATTTATGTATTAACTGGCTTAAAACATTTTAAGTAACTACAAATAAACAAAATAAATAAGGTAGATAAAAGGTTGAAATAATCCAAACTAGAAATTTATAAGAAAATGTTGGGCAACATTTTTATTGTTCTATCAAATTTAATTGGGAAAGAAAACCTATATAATAGCAAGGTCTACTTGTTACTCAAGCTCTTAGGGAAAAAAAAACAAAAACAAGATCTATAAACAAGCATTGATCTGAGGTAAAAGCCTAAGAAAACTGTTTGAGTTTTCAACAAGTAAGCAAAAGGCTCAATCTTTTTAATTTATTTATTTTTAATTGGAGGATAATTGCTTTACAATATTGTGTTGGTTTCTGCCATACCTCACCGTGAATCCGCTGGAGGTGTACACGTCTCCCTCCTACCTTGAACCTCCCCCCCGCCTCCCACCCAATTCCACCCCTCTAGGTTGCCACAGAGCACTGAGGCTGAGCTCCCTGAATCATACAGCTAGTTGCCACTAGCTATCTCTTTTACACGTGGTCATGTATATGTTTCAGTGCTACTTTCTCAATTCATTCCACCCTCCCCTTCCCTCACTGTGTCCACAAGTCTGTTCTCTGGGTCTGCATCTCCACTGCTGCCCTGCCAATAGGTTCATCAGTATCATCTTTCAAGATTCCATATATCTGCTTTAATATATGATATTTGTTCTTTTCTGACTTATTTTACTCTGTATAATAGGCTCTAGGGTCCTCTACCTCATTAGAACTGACTCAGATATGTTCCTGCAAAGGCTTGGTCTTGAGAGTGAGGGTCAGAAGTTCTGGGCTTGAGAACGACTCTGCCACTTATCGTGGCAGCTTCATGCCATCTGTGACTGGGTCATAAAAGCCTAGACAAGTCTGGTACCCGCTCACACCTACAGTACCATGTAAAGCATTAATATGTGTCACGAAGCCCAGTGTCTGGGAATTAGGTCTTGAATTCTTGTTGTGCCAGCACTGGAGGAACCTCCCCTTAGCCATGCTCAAAACGGGGAGCCAAAGAGTTTTCTATTTATGTCCGCTCATGGACTTTCTAAGGACTGGCCTAGTCATGGCCTCTTTCAAATAGAAGAAGTGCCACATCCCCAGATGGGTTAGATATCCATTTATAGCAAAGATTTCTAGCCATGTCTATGAGGCCCAGTGGAAGCCAGGTGGCTGTGAGGGGTCGGGGATGGGGGGAAGGTGCTGCTGTGAGGAAAACCACCAGGAGTGGATGAGGAGTCTAGAAGCAGGAAGTGCTGTGCCGCTATACTCAGAGCTCCCCATCCCCGCTCCTCTTCTATGGTCCAGGGTCCCAGAAGGAGAGCAAGACTGACGGGGATGTGACTAGGAGTGCCAGCTGAGTTCCTACAGGGAGCCAGGAAGAGGTGGGTTCTTTTCAGCAACATGGAGAGGGAGGTGAACAATGGAACCAATGGAACCATGGAACCGCAGAGGCAGAGGTTGTGAGGAAATGCTAATAGGAGCAGTGGAGAAGGGTCCCAGAGCACTTCTGCCCTGGTACCAACACCTGAAACTCCAGGGCCAGAAAGGGAGCGAGCAGGAGCTGGGGACCACCAGGAGGACATCAACAGCTCTGAGAATGCATCAGCTATCCAGCCCTCCTTCTGGAAAATCCTATGAAGAGTCACAAGAAATGGAAAGGACTGAAATCCTGCCAGTCTGGCAGGTGGGGGGGTGGGGGGGGGCGGGCACCTGCTTTAGTAGACCCTAATTCAAGCAATTAGAGTGCCCTTTACCTAAAACCCTCAAACTGGGTGGGGCACTCTTAGGTTATGGCATCACTGGGCCAGGTCTGCCCAGAACAATTCTGTAGCCCATTTTAAAGCAGGTCAAGCAACATTCCTCCTAAAACACACACACAGCATTACCAGTTATGTAACCAGATGGACCTCTAGTTTTCATACAGGATAGGTGTAATATCTTACAGATGAAATGCAGGGTAGGCAGAGGAGACTTTATGGAGGAGGTGTGATTAGTACTAGGTCCACAAGATGGATAGGATTTGAGGATGAGGCAGAACATTGCAGGTGGGAGTTCAGGAAGGAGCTGAGAGCAAAGTGAAAGTCGTTCAGTCGTGTCTGACTATTTGTGACCCATGGATGAGCCATGGAATTCTTTAGGCAAGAATACTGGAGTAGGTAGCCTTTCCCTTCTCTAGGGTATCTTCCCAACCCAGGAATTGAGCCCAGGTCTCCCACATTGCAAACAGATTCCTTACCATCTGAGCCACCAGAGAAGTCCAAGAATACTGGAATGGATACCTTATCACTTATCCAAGGGATCTTCCCAACCCAGGAATCAAACCAGGGTGTCCTGCATCACAGGCAGATTATTTACCAGCTGAACTACAAGGGAAGCCCCAGAGAGCAAAGATTTGAGTTCAAAATAGGCAAGGCATGTATGTTAGTTCAGTGTCTCCGGGAAGCAGTCACAAAAATAGAATTGAATTTACAAGAATTTGATTAGAAGAAATGCCTGTGAGAAAACATTGGAAGGAGCTGAGAGAACCATCAGTCCATGATGTAAATTCAACCCTGACTGAAGCGAGAGGGAAGAAAGGTTGCCTGGAAGCATCCTTGGCTTCCTGCAGTGTAACATAGGTTTGAGAAAGGTGGTCAGGGAGTCCTTGGATCAACGAAGGTCATCAGAGGAGTCCCTTGTCTCCCAGAAATAGGTCCCCTAGCATCTCTGTGGCACTCAGTCAGTGGAAGGGAGCAGCCCGTAAGACACTAGGAAGCGTGGCCTTGGTACAAATGTGAGGATGAATTTCATAGCACAGCTGTTGGCACTCTTGGTTAATTAACTCCCTGTCATTGTTTGTCTCTGAGGTGCATCCTCATGGCTGCTGTAACACAATTAGGAGAGAATGAGAAGATGGACCTGACACAGGGCAGGGGACATTTGCCAAGAGGTGGGAGAGGGTTCCTACCTTCATCTTCTGAGGAATCTCTTGGTTTCCCTGCCTGGACAGAGAACATGGTGGTGATGGAGGCTTTGCTAGTACAACTTCACCCCTTATGCATCCCAAGGGCTGGGATGTGGACAATAAAGGGTATGCTGGGTGTGAGGTAGGGACTTGGCGCCACCCTTCCTTCCTCCAGTGTGTTTTCCTAGAGAGTTGTTCCATCGTAGCTGTCATTCTCCATGTAAATTATGTTCTGCCTGTTATTTGCACTGTTGAGAAACATGGAAGACAAAAATGAGAGGCTCTCCTTCTGTTGTTAAAATGTTTTCTGTTAATTGAAGTCATGAAGACTTCAGGTTTTTATGTGGGAGCATTCCTGAGTGTTTACTCTCCATCTGCTTCAAGGGTTAGACAAGCTTCTGAGCCGGTGCTCTGCAATGAGAGAGGCCACTGCGATGGGAGGCCCAGACAGGCCAAAGAATAAAGACAGATGAAGATAAATAAATAAAAAATCACTGAAAGAGGCCAAAAGTTTAAAAAAAGATGCTCAATGTCACTTCTTATTAGAGAAATGCAAATCAAAACTACAGTGAGGTACCATTTCACACCAGTCAGAACAGCCATCATTAAAAAAAAAAAAAAAAGAGTTGGACAGGCTTTAAGAATTGTAAGGGACTTCCCCGGCAGTTCAGAGGTTAAGATTCCAAGCTTCCATTGTAGGAGGTCCAGGTTTGATCCCTGGTGGTGAGACTAAATCCCCTATGCAGCTAGATGTGCCCCTACCCCCAAAAAGAGTTGTGAGGATGGTAACTTCTTTATCTCTGAACCTAGGTGGCACAGTGGTAAACAATCTGCCTGCCAATGCTGGAGACACAAGAGATGTGGGCTTGAACCCTGGACAGGGAAGATCCCTTGTAGTAGAAAATAGCAACCTACTCAGTATTCTTGCCTGGAGAATCCCATGGAGAGCGGAGCCCGGCGGGCTACAGTCCACGGGGTTGCCAAGAGTCAGGCACGACTAGGCACACATGTACAGCTATAGTGCTGCGCTCTGCATAGTTCCAGTAGTGGCTTTCTGATTCCCCACCTTGCTGGCAGTGGCAAAGGAGGCAGTCCTTTGTGGACTAGTTCATTCTAGTTCGTTCCCAGAATGTTTTGAAAATCCTTTCAGGAGACAGGTCTGATCCCCGCTTTGTAATGATTTTTGTAATTTATTTTCTCATAGAATTTTTTTTTAGAGTAGTTATGGGTTCACAGCAAAATTTAATGGAACGTACAGAGAGTTCCCATATAGCCCCTCTTCCTTACCTACCCCCGACACAGCCCCTTAATATTTACATCCTAGCACCAGAGTACCACATTTGTTACAGCTGATAACTCTATCATTGTGTATATATAACACATCCCTGTCACCCAGAGCCTATAGCTTATGTTAAGGTTCATTTTTTTACATTATCTGCTGCTGTGTTTTAAACCCTTTCAAAAACTGGTGGCTTAAGACAACAATTGGTAATCACCTCTCACAATTCTCTAAGTTAACGGCTTTCAACTTGAGGGTTCTGCTGGTCTTTCTGGAAGTTTTTAGTGCAGTTGCTGTCAAACGGTGGCTGGTCCTAGCACATTCCAAATGGTTTCATTCACCTGTCTGGTGCTTTGACAGGGACGGTTGGAAGGCTGGATCCAGACGCTGGGCTGGCTAGGCTTCTTTCTTTCATGTAGTCTCAGGGCCTCTACCTGTCCCCATTGCTGCGTTGTGTCTGCATGTGGTTTTTCTAGGGGGTCGCTAAACTTCTTAACATGATGGCCTACCCTCCCAACAGCATAAAAGCAGAGGCTGCCAGGCCTTAAGGCATACAACATCATTTCTGCCCGTTAGGGAAATTAAACAGTCTTGTTTCGGCTTCAGAGACAAAGCAGAGCAGGCCTCTGATCTGGCTTCTAACCTGCCTGGACACTGCCCTGTCTGTGAGTGACTTCCTGCCGTGGGTGCAAGACGTGAAGCACTGTAGGTAAGACAAGGGATGAGTCTTGAGATTGTCGAGGCCCTGGAGGAGGGCTGGCTAACCAAGACCTGGGCTTAACCGTGTTAACAGTTTTACGCATTAACAGAAAATCCGAGCTGCAATTTGTTCACAGATTGGGTGCTTGTTATGTCCTGGAATTGTAAGTGGGGACCCCAAACCACAGTCTTTAAAGTCTCACCCACCAGGAGACGTGCTGCCTGGGACTAGGGTGGCAGTGGCAAAGGAGGCAGTCCTTTGTGGACTAGTTCATTCTAGTTCGTTCCCAGAATGTTTTGAAAATCCTTTCAGGAGACAGGTCTGATCCCCGCTTTGTAATGATTTTTGTAATTTATTTTCTCATAGAATTTTTTTTTAGAGTAGTTATGGGTTCACAGCAAAATTTAATGGAACGTACAGAGAGTTCCCATATAGCCCCTCTTCCTTACCTACCCCCGACACAGCCCCTTAATATTTACATCCTAGCACCAGAGTACCACATTTGTTACAGCTGATAACTCTATCATTGTGTATATATAACACATCCCTGTCACCCAGAGCCTATAGCTTATGTTAAGGTTCATTTTTTTACATTATCTGCTGCTGTGTTTTAACCCCTTTCAAAAACTGGTGGCTTAAGACAACAATTGGTAATCACCTCTCACAATTCTCTAAGTTAACGGCTTTCAACTTGAGGGTTCTGCTGGTCTTTCTGGAAGTTTTTAGTGCAGTTGCTGTCAAACGGTGGCTGGTCCTAGCACATTCCAAATGGTTTCATTCACCTGTCTGGTGCTTTGACAGGGACGGTTGGAAGGCTGGATCCAGACGCTGGGCTGGCTAGGCTTCTTTCTTTCATGTAGTCTCAGGGCCTCTACCTGTCCCCATTGCTGCGTTGTGTCTGCATGTGGTTTTTCTAGGGGGTCGCTAAACTTCTTAACATGATGGCCTACCCTCCCAACAGCATAAAAGCAGAGGCTGCCAGGCCTTAAGGCATACAACATCATTTCTGCCCGTTAGGGAAATTAAACAGTCTTGTTTCGGCTTCAGAGACAAAGCAGAGCAGGCCTCTGATCTGGCTTCTAACCTGCCTGGACACTGCCCTGTCTGTGAGTGACTTCCTGCCGTGGGTGCAAGACGTGAAGCACTGTAGGTAAGACAAGGGATGAGTCTTGAGATTGTCGAGGCCCTGGAGGAGGGCTGGCTAACCAAGACCTGGGCTTAACCGTGTTAACAGTTTTACGCATTAACAGAAAATCCGAGCTGCAATTTGTTCACAGATTGGTGATGCTCTCAGTTTATGTCCTGGAATTGTAAGTGGGGACCCCAAACCACAGTCTTTAAAGTCTCACCCACCAGGAGACGTGCTGCCTGGGCCAACTGGGACTCCAGATGTGCTGTGACTAGGCACTTCCCAGCGCTGTTGGAGTCTGGATGTTGGTCAAAACCCAATTTGGTGATGCATCCTCTCCTGTTTCTATTTCTCTTTCCTTTTAATGTTAGCATATGGAAAGTCAGCGAGGCAACTCTCTAATAAGTATTTCTATTATTCACTTGTATAGAACGAATGGCTAAATATTTTGTTAACAAGTCCTTTGAACCTGAAATGAAAGTGAAAACTTTCAGCAAAACACTGCCATATCTTTTGATTAAAGCATGTTGCAAACTTGACCCAGATTCCACTATATAAGGATGGCAACACCAGGAGGCGAGTGCAATGGGGTTCATCTTTACTTACTCGCTACCATAGTACTAAACATTGTTGGTCATTGGGCTTCCGACATTCACTAAGCTGGCAAATGAGTAATAATGATGAGCATTTATGATGATGGTGGTGGTGATGATGATAATGAGAATTCTCTCTTGCAATTTTTCTCCTTTAAAATTGAAGTTGTTCAAAGGAAAACCATAGGAAGATTCTCTAAGAATTAGGAGCCAAGTGACCTAAGAATCAAAAGTTAAAAGCTACACAGGACTGGGAGGGAGCTGAAGGAGGGAGGGGGCCAGGGATATACATATGACTAATCTGGGCTCCTGTAAACAACAAAACTCTGTAAAAGTAAAACATAAAATAAAAATAATTATTAAAAAAAAGCGCTACACATGATAGATGATGTTAGCTACCTGGAAAAGTTTTTAGGGCTAAACTCTAAATCATTCAAGAAGAAAAATAATCACTGAATTTCATAAATAGGAGGGTATTGATAACAATAAAAAAAGAGTGAGGTGTTCTCTTTTTTTTTTTGGCCACTTCTATTGGTCCTCCATTTATTTATTTTCATCCATCTTTGTTCTTTGGCTCGTGTGGGCCTCCCATCGCTCCGGCCTCTCTCCTTGCCGCGCACCGGCTCTGGGCCAACTGGGACTCCAGATGTGCTGTGACGAGGGACTTCACAGCACTGTTGGAGTCGGGATGTTGTCAAACCGGATCTGGTGAGGTATCCTCTGTTGCTTCTATTTCTCTTTTCTTCTAATGTTAGTATATGGAAAGTCAGCGAGGCAACTCTCTAATAAGTATTTCTATTATTCACTTGTATAGAACGAATGGCTAAATATTTTGTTAACAAGTCCTTTGAACCTGAAATGAAAGTGAAAACTTTCAGCAAAACACTGCCATATCTTTTGATTAAAGCATGTTGCAAACTTGACCCAGATTCCACTATATAAGGATGGCAACACCAGGAGGCGAGTGCAATGGGGTTCATCTTTACTTACTCGCTACCATAGTACTAAACATTGTTGGTCATTGGGCTTCGCCGACATTCACTAAGCTGGCAAATGAGTAATAATGATGAGCATTTATGATGATGGTGGTGGTGATGATGATAATGAGAATTCTCTCTTGCAATTTTTCTCCTTTAAAATTGAAGTTGTTCAAAGGAAAACCATAGGAAGATTCTCTAAGAATTAGGAGCCAAGTGACCTAAGAATCAAAAAGTTAAAAGCTACACAGGACTGGGAGGGAGCTGAAGGAGGGAGGGGGCCAGGGATATACATATGACTAATCTGGGCTCCTGTAAACAACAAAACTCTGTAAAAGTAAAACATAAAATAAAAATAATTATTAAAAAAAAGCGCTACACATGATAGATGATGTTAGCTACCTGGAAAAGTTTTTAGGGCTAAACTCTAAATCATTCAAGAAGAAAAATAATCACTGAATTTCATAAATAGGAGGGTATTGATAACAATAAAAAAAGAGTGAGGTGTTCTCTTTTTTTTTTTGGCCACTTCTATTGGTCCTCCATTTATTTATTTTCATCCATCTTTGTTCTTTGGCTCGTGTGGGCCTCCCATCGCTGCGGCCTCTCTCCTTGCAGAGCACCGGCTCTGGGCGCATGCGCCTCAGAGCTCCGACTCGGTAGCTGGACACATCGGTTCAGCCTCTCCACAGCACGTGCGACCTTCCCAGTCCAGAGATTGAACCGGTGCCCCTTGCACTGTAAGGCGGCGTCCTTACCCACTGGACCACTAGGGAAGCCCCAAGAGTGAATTTTAAAGGGGAGTTGGGTTGAATATCAGAATGGAGCGGGTCAAGGAGTGAGTGGGCCATGACAACATGGACAGAACAAGGGTAACGAGTTTTTTCACGCTTTGTACCCAAGGGGTTGAAGGCATTACTGGTTAGAAGAGAAACAGGTATAATCTTTTTGGATGGTAATTAGGCAGCAGACAATAAAAGGACTGAATATATTAATGTCTTTTGACCTAGTTATTCAACTTCTAAGAGATTAGCCTAGTGAAATCATCAGACATGTGCAAGGATTTATATACAAGGCAATTCACTTCACAAAATTTTTGTTTTATTGTGAAATATACCTTATATACAGAAGCATGAACAGAACATTGGGGCTTAATTTAAGGAACTGTAATGAAGTAAGTATTTGTGAAGACACCATCCAGGATAGTGAGTGAAACATCTCTCTCCCATGCCCCTTCCCAATTTCATGCCTCTCTTCCCCACCATGGATGATCATCATCCTAACTTTTGAACAATCAGTCCTGTGCTGTCTCTTTATAGTTTTAGTTCCTTTGAGTGGATCTCTACATGATATAGTGTTTAGTTTTGTCTGTTTTCAGATTTAATATAAATGCAATCATGCTGTTGGTGTTCTTCTACTATTTGCTTCTTTTGTTTTCTTTTATATCTTTAAGCGTCTTCATTATTGATGAGTGTGGTTCCAGTTCGTTCATTTCTACTGCTATATAATATTCATCTACTCTATGGGGATAGGTACTTGTTTATCTATTTTATTTTTGCTTTTATGAGCAAGGCTGCTAAAAACAGTTCATGTGCAGTCATTTTCTTTCACATATGTACAAGAACTTCTCTGAGTTTAATCAAAGAAATAGCACAGCTAGATCAGCGTATTTCAGCTTTCCTAAAAATGCCAAACTGTTTTCCTAAGTGATTTTTACTAATTTACATTTTGATGTATGCGAGTTTGAATTGCACCACATCCTCATCAGCACTTGAAATTGTCAGACCTCCTCACTTTTGCCAACCTAAGGTCAAGAATGGCATCTGTCAATCAGAACACTGTGCACCATTTGCCAATACCTGGGTGGAGATGAACAGGACTCCAGCAATGTGGTGGATAATAAATATCATGACAGTGCCAGCTCCCAGGAATAGAAATCTAAATACATTTGCCCACTGCATCTTGGTACTGGAGTCACCAAGAAAAATACAACACAGTCAAGCATGGATAGAATGCTTTTACTCACATAGGAAAAAAAAGACCAAGATCAGCTCTGTGTTTGTTGGTTCCCCATGGGTAGGGGGTCTCCCTAGCAGCTGTTGCTGGGCAATTGGCCAGATGCCAGCTGGCCCTCCTGCGCCACAGCAGGAGGACCCTGACCCCCGCGGAGTCTGAAAACTAGACAAGTGAGGTCATTGCTACACATGCTCAAGCAGAACAAAGGAGTATACATTGAGCCTGAAGCAAGGAAAGATAATCTCTCAAAAGCAGTTAAGTCTGGCACAGGTTGTGTGGGCTCCTTATTGCTTGGTAAGGAGGTGTTCCAGGCCCAAGGCCCATTCTTATGTGACTAAGTAAGGACTAAAGACTGTGCACATCAGACTGGCTTTCCCAATAGTATATCTTATTGTGTTCAGTAAGATACAATTTACATTTCATACAGTTCACCCATTTAAGGTGTACAACTCCATGCTCTCATACTCATGGTTGTGCAATCATTGCATGTGGGCTCAGTCACTTCAGTCGTGTCTGACTCTTTGCGATCCTATGAATGCGGCCTGCCAGGCTCCTCTGTCCATGATATTCTCTAGGCAGGAACACCAGAGTGGGTTGCCATGTCCTCCTAAGGGAATCTTCCCCACACAGGGATTGAACCCACGTCTCTTACATCTCCAGCACTGTCAGGCAGGTTCTTTACCACTAGCACCACCTGGGAAGCCCTGTGGAATCATAACCACTATCTCATTTTTAGAACATGTTTAATAACCTAAAGGTAATCCTATATCCATCAGCAGTTACCTCCTTATTACCTCCAGTACCTGACTAAACTGCCTCCTGTGCATTTCATATAGATAGAATTACATACTATGTGGTCTTTGGTGATTGACTTCTTTCACATTTCCAAGTTTCATCAATGCTGTAACACATGCCAGAACTTCATCATTTTATTTTTATTTTATGAATAATAGACCATTATTTGGCTATACTAATTTTTATGATAAATGTCTTATGATGACTGCTTGTCCATTCATCAGCTGATGAACATTTGGGTTGTTTACTTTCTTTTTGGTGGGGAAGGGTTGTTTAATTTCTTATTGTGCAATACAAGACTTTAAAACACTTTAATTCTGGGACTTCCCTGGTGTTCCATTAGGTAAAGAGTCCACCTTGCAGTGTAAGGGGCACCAGTTTGATCCCTGGCCCAGGAAGATCCCACATGCCGAGAAGCGGCTGGACCGGTGGGACCAGTGTATTCAATTGCGAGCAGGTGCTCTGGAGCGGGCACGTCCAGAGCCGTTGTTCTGCAGAGAGAGACGCCACTGTGAAGGGAGGCCCACACATGCCAAAGAATAAAGATCGATGAAAAATAAATGATGACTTAGAGGCAAAAAAACCCAAACACATTAATTTATTCCTCTTCTGACTTCCATGAAACTATTACATGTATTTTAATTTTAAATTACTGTGATTTACTCAATTAACATGTAAACAATTTAAAATAATTGCATAGAAACCATAAGGGGGGTAAATAGAGTTCAAGTGTTCTAAGACCTTTAATTTTACAGTAGGAAATTAAATATATTAATTACAAAGATTGGTACATTGTTGTGGTTTTATATTTAATTTTTAAAATTTATGCACAAAACTACCACTATCTTAGAATTCTATATCCTGTGTAATATCTTTCAAGAATGAGGGCAAAAATAAAGGTGTTTGCAGATAAAAACACTGAGAGGCTTTGCTAGCCGCAGAGCCGCACTAAAGGAAATGCTAGTGAATGTTGTTTGGCACACTGAGGATATCATTCCATTAGCTTCTTGTGCCCACTGTGGCCTGAGGGAGCATAAATCTTAATCTATCCATTGTTCTTTTCAAAGTAAACTATCTTGTATATCTGACTGCTTTTGAGATTTTTGTTTGTTTGATTTGCTCCTCTGTGTTCTGCCTTCCCATAGTCTTTGGCCTGGATGTTTTTTGTTTCCTTGCTCCTTGTTGCTTTTGAATATAGTTGATTTGTTTTCAATGGGAATATCTATTTTTCAGTGGGAGTATCTATTTGAGAACTTAGCCTGACTTGATACCAGAAATACATTAAACATAATAACATAACATTAGAAACAATCTTACTGCCCCCAAATAACTACTGGTTAAATAAAAGGATACAGCCTTCAATGAAATAGTATGTAGCTATTTAACTCATCTTTTTAAAGGGAAGCATATATCAGAAGAGCACCATTCCCTATTATAATCAAAGCAGGATCAAAAGTAGGAATGGGACTTTCATGTTTTAAAAGCTTCCTGTGTTTTAGACTCTATCATGTGAGTATTTATATGGGCTATGGCTTTTAATATATACAACAGCCCCATGCCATAGAGATTATTGTTCCTCACATAAAGAAAATAATCAGAAATATTTAGTAAGTTGTTCAAGATCATATACCAAGGACAAATAAAATTATAAATGACTATGTACATTAGCTAGCTGAAGAAAAGATACTAGTAGGAGGCCAACAGCCAAGGAAAGATCAGAGAAAGAGTCAGTTTTAGGGCAGGGAGATGCTCTATCTGCCTCTATACAAGTGATGGGGATACTAACTGGCTAATGTGATGTCTGGTTAGTTTACTCAGCACACCTCTATAATGGCATCAGATAATTCTAGAACCATGGAGTACATCCAGCTAACTCACCCAGCTCTCACTCCATGATTATCAACTACCTTCTGACATAATTTTTTTCTGTAGATGAAAGGATCTGTGCCAGTTTAACCATCTAGGCAGTAATATTTCTCATCTTAATACCTTAGCTTTTGAATTTATTAATTTGTCCCTTGTAAGTTGGATCATGTGACCCCACCCCTCCAAGTTCTGTCACTTCTTGGTACTTTGACAAAGTTGAGTTTCTGCACCTGCAAAACTGAGAACTAAAACCTGGACCAAGGGAACTCAAGGTAGTTCCCTGGGAGCCCCTCAGTGGCAGCTGGTCAGTCTATCTGAAACCTTCACCTTGCTTAATATAAGTGCAATTTGAACAAGTTGTTGAAACGTCCTCTCACTTGCTTGTTTTTATCTCTCACATCCAAACCCAAACTTCTATCCTTTCCGATATGATGTTGGATCTAGAATTCTGAAAACTACATTTCTTCTTTGTCAGGGAGCTGGTAATGCTAGAGGAGGAAGAGGGGACTTGAACATCCCTGTGCTTCCTGAATGTTCCCTGTTTCTATGAGCATCACACTAGCATTATTTTTTTTTTTAATCATGACAGCTTCAGTTCCTTCCCATAGCAGCAGCTCAATCAGTTTTGAGTTGTTCTCAACATTACAAAACCATCCTGCCTTTTCAGTGATAATCTGCATAAGCTGATTGAGACCCTTTTTCCCAAGGTCCTCTGGGTTCCTAAGTTTTAATAATTCCAGTTTTCTTTCTTTGTTCCCCAGTACTAAGGGGTAGTACATACTTCTTGCAGTTAATACCACTATTACAACTCATTTTGCCATTTCCTTTACTTAGTTAACAGCTTTATACATAGATAACAATTATACTTTTTCTATTCTAGTAACTGGTATGATTTTTGTCTCTTGACTGTACCTTGAATGATACAGATGTATATGAGCTACAGTTTCTCTGCTCTTGCATTTATTGAAATTGGCAAGACGATATTTACTCATGTCTCAGAATTTATATATGATTTGCAAAGCAACCAAACCAAAATGAGTTCACATCAAACAATTTGTCAAAAATAGAAGGAAAAGTAGGGGAAATAAATGAACAATAGAGTGGCACATTTTGTAGGTATTTGATATTCCTCCCATTCTCTATAACTAAGCAGTTGTTCACAGTGCTTCTATGTCTTTTTCTTAGTTCTAGAAGCCAATAAATCCCAAAATAACACCATTACAGTAAAACAAACTGCATAGCCCAAAGATAGATTTCTGGGAATGATGTCAAATGATTGTTTCCATAGTACTGAGTGCTTACTTTGGGGCTTTCATAGAGCTGAGTTGTCAAAAGGTTGTTATTTTGGCTTGAGGAAAAGCTTGAAAGGATATTCTAGGGAAAGAGAGCGTGGTTTAACAATTGCTTACTTCTGGAGCTGCAGAGGTCAAAGGAAAATGAACTCAAGGACAAGCTTTGAACAATTTGTAGCCAAAGTTGCCTCCAAGAAAAGAAACATTTAGCTGGTGTGTCAAAAAAATAACCAGTACTAAGGCCTGCACCAAAATTTGAATTTAAAAACCCTGGCTTTGTATAATTATTCAAGCTTAGATTGCTGAATATTGCTGAGAAATCTAGCTGCTTTGAATCCGTTTAGGATATCCCAGTTTGAAAGAAATGGTTTGTATATTTCGTTTGTTTGTTTGAACACAGAGCATGCAGGGTCTTAGTTCCCTAAGCAGGGATGAAGCCCACACCTGTATTGCAAGTACAGTCTTAACTGATGGACTGCCAGGAAGTCCCTGAAATGGAAAGCTTCTTAAGCTGAACTACCTTACTAGCTGATCACCAGTTTATGGCATAACTTTCCTTTATTTTCCCTGAAATCTGGAAACTCCCTCCATCACAGGTTTAGGTAACACAGACATAGCTCAAGGAAGGGTTCATGGAAATAATTGTCTGTTTTTGTACTTCTGCACTGAGCCAACCATCACCAATTTCAGAGAAATTGCTCCTGTACCTTCTTTCTCTAAAGTGTATTTCCATCACCTAATTTACATTAGACGATTTTGATTACGAAGATGTGATATGAGCTACAGTTTCTCTGCTCTTGCATTTATTGAAATTGGCAAGACGATATTTACTCATGTCTCAGAATTTATATATGATTTGCAAAGCAACCAAACCAAAATGAGTTCACATCAAACAATTTGTCAAAAATAGAAGGAAAAGTAGGAAATAAATGAACAATAGAGTGGCACATTTTGTAGGTATTTGATATTCCTCCCATTCTCTATAACTAAGCAGTTGTTCACAGTGCTTCTATGTCTTTTTCTTAGTTCTAGAAGCCAATAAATCCCAAAATAACACCATTACAGTAAAACAAACTGCATAGCCCAAAGATAGATTTCTGGGAATGATGTCAAATGATTGTTTCCATAGTACTGAGTGCTTACTTTGGGGCTTTCATAGAGCTGAGTGGTTAAAAGGTTGTTATTTTGGCTTGAGGAAAAGCTTGAAAGGATATTCTAGGGAAAGAGAGCGTGGTTTAACAATTGCTTACTTCTGGAGCTGCAGAGGTCAAAGGAAAATGAACTCAAGGACAAGCTTTGAACAATTTGTAGCCAAAGTTGCCTCCAAGAAAAGAAACATTTAGCTGGTGTGTCAAAAAAATAACCAGTACTAAGGCCTGCACCAAAATTTGAATTTAAAAACCCTGGCTTTGTATAATTATTCAAGCTTAGATTGCTGAATATTGCTGAGAAATCTAGCTGCTTTGAATCCGTTTAGGATATCCCAGTTTGAAAGAAATGGTTTGTATATTTCGTTTGTTTGTTTGAACACAGAGCATGCAGGGTCTTAGTTCCCTAAGCAGGGATGAAGCCCACACCTGTATTGCAAGTACAGTCTTAACTGATGGACTGCCAGGAAGTCCCTGAAATGGAAAGCTTCTTAAGCTGAACTACCTTACTAGCTGATCACCAGTTTATGGCATAACTTTCCTTTATTTTCCCTGAAATCTGGAAACTCCCTCCATCACAGGTTTAGGTAACACAGACATAGCTCAAGGAAGGGTTCATGGAAATAATTGTCTGTTTTTGTACTTCTGCACTGAGCCAACCATCACCAATTTCAGAGAAATTGCTCCTGTACCTTCTTTCTCTAAAGTGTATTTCATTATTAATGATACATGAAAGCAGCCAAATAATCTTACGCCATTCCTGAGGACTACAGTTACATGTGCAACCGCCCCATCAACCACACATTTCTCTTTCCCAAGCACCACACCAAAGATATTTCAATCAAATGGCACTGCCTATCTAAAGTATTTAACTCCTGATCACTTACTACTGTCTTAGAACTACCATCTAACTTCCATTCTCATCTCTGTCTTGCCTCAGTCACACAGGTCTTAATAATTCCCTTTTTAAAATGTAAATTACCTCCCAAGATACCATCATTTTCTGTGCATGGCAATGTAATTCGTAAGACCACTGTAACATAACAGTGGGAAGACCAAGGGATCTATATGTTGTAAGGATCTGCATTTAACTTACAATGGTAAAATACTAGCTTTGAATAGGCTGTAAACAGCTGTGTTGTTGATGTTGTTGTTGTTCAGTCGCTAAGTCATGTCCAACTCTTTGTGACCCTATGAACTACAGCATGTCAGGCTTCTCCGTCTACCACTGTCTCCCTGAGTTTCCTCAAAGTTATGTCCATTAAGTTAGTGATACCATCCAACCTTCCCATCCAATGTTGCCCCCTTCTTCTCTTTCCTTCAATTTTTTCTAGCATCAGGATCTTTTCCAATGTGTCAGCTCTTCTCATCAGGTAACCAAAGTATTGGAATTTCAACTTCAGCATTATTCCTTCCAATGACCATTCAGGGTTGTAAATTATAATTCCTAGAACACACACACACAGACACACACACACACAGACACAAACAGATATAGCTCAATTATGATAGATAAATTAAAATGAAATATTGAAGAATATTAAAGTAATCTAAAGGAAGACAGCAAAGGTAAGGTGGGGAACAGTAGGACAAAAAATGAAAGGGACAAACAGAAGACAAATAATAAAGTAGCTGGTCTAAATCTAACCATACAATAATTATATTAAACGTAAATGGTTTAAACACATCCGATAAAGACAGATATAGAATGGTCAGCAAATAAGCACATGAACAAGACTGAAGTATACATGCTTTGAAGAAACTCACTTTAAATGTAGTTATGTAAGTGGGTTAGAGTAAGAAGATGGGAAAGATATCCCATATGAACAATAATCAAAAAACAAAAATAGGGGAGTGACTGTGCTGTGACAAGACAAAGCAGACTTCATGGCACAGAAAATTACCAAGAACAAAGGAGACCCTACAGGTTGATAAAATAGTTAATTCACCAGGAAGATAGGAGTGACTTGCTGTATTTCAATCAAATGGCACTCCTAAAGTATTTAACTCCTGATCACTTACTACTGTCTTAGAACTACCATCTAACTTCCATTCTCATCTCTGTCTTGCCTCAGTCACACAGGTCTTAATAATTCCCTTTTTAAAATGTAAATTACCTCCCAAGATACCATCATTTTCTGTGCATGGCAATGTAATTCGTAAGACCACTGTAACATAACAGTGGGAAGACCAAGGGATCTATATGTTGTAAGGATCTGCATTTAACTTACAATGGTAAAATACTAGCTTTGAATAGGCTGTAAACAGCTGTGTTGTTGATGTTGTTGTTGTTCAGTCGCTAAGTCATGTCCAACTCTTTGTGACCCTATGAACTACAGCATGTCAGGCTTCTCCGTCTACCACTGTCTCCCTGAGTTTCCTCAAAGTTATGTCCATTAAGTTAGTGATACCATCCAACCTTCCCATCCAATGTTGCCCCCTTCTTCTCTTTCCTTCAATTTTTTCTAGCATCAGGATCTTTTCCAATGTGTCAGCTCTTCTCATCAGGTAACCAAAGTATTGGAATTTCAACTTCAGCATTATTCCTTCCAATGACCATTCAGGGTTGTAAATTATAATTCCTAGAACACACACACACAGACACACACACACACAGACACAAACAGATATAGCTCAATTATGATAGATAAATTAAAATGAAATATTGAAGAATATTAAAGTAATCTAAAGGAAGACAGCAAAGGTAAGGTGGGGAACAGTAGGACAAAAAATGAAAGGGACAAACAGAAGACAAATAATAAAGTAGCTGGTCTAAATCTAACCATACAATAATTATATTAAACGTAAATGGTTTAAACACATCCGATAAAGACAGATATAGAATGGTCAGCAAATAAGCACATGAACAAGACTGAAGTATACATGCTTTGAAGAAACTCACTTTAAATGTAGTTATGTAAGTGGGTTAGAGTAAGAAGATGGGAAAGATATCCCATATGAACAATAATCAAAAAACAAAAATAGGGGAGTGACTGTGCTGTGACAAGACAAAGCAGACTTCATGGCACAGAAAATTACCAAGAACAAAAGGAGACCCTACAGGTTGATAAAATAGTTAATTCACCAGGAAGATAGAACAATCCTGAATGTGACTGCACCCAATGACAGAGCTTCAAAATATACAAAGCAAAAGCTGGCAGAAATGAAAGGAGAAAGAAACGTATCTGCAGTTATAGTAGGAGACCTTGACATTCCTCTTCATAATAGATAGAACTAATGGAAATTCAGCGAGGATATAGTACCTTGAGTACACCCTTTTGACCTATTTAATCCCACCCTTTTTTCTTTCATCTTCTCACCTCATTCCTGCTCTCCATTTTCTCTCATTTCCTAGCTTTACATTAAACTTATCTGTCTTTTTCACTTTTGTCCCAGTAGTTTTACAACCATCTCCAGTTGGTTGCAAAAGCAATAAAATGGATAATGAAAGTTTATCATTAGCAGAGTGAGTGTCCAGCTTAAACAGTCTGCAACAGCCCCTGGCAACAGGTGGTTTATTCTGAAACTTCGCTTTCTCCCTTTGAATACTTTACAAAGTATTCATACAGCCTGCTCTTATCATTTTGTAACTGAGAGCTACATTACAGTCTAGAAAAGCAATGTGTCTGGAATTTTCTCCCCTACTATTTTTTATTCCTGTTAGAATAGTTTTATTCCAGTTAAAATGTAGTTGCTTTTTTAGTATGGTACCTGGTCAAATTTCACCAACTATTTACAAAGCAGTTTTTGTAAAACACTGATTTTTTTCATCTTTACTTATAGAAACTAACTTTTATAAAGCAATGAAAGCAAAATTCCACTGTGTTTAACAGTGTAAACAAATTATGTATCAGTCTTTACTAGTAGGTACTACCTTTTACTTAATATAAGTTAAGGAGTATTTATTTAGTTTATGAGTTAAATTGTGTTTATTCCAATGATTTGGAAAAGATGAATTCTCATTTTTTAAATAAAGAATTGAATAAAGCCTTTTCTTTAATTTTATTAATTTTCATCTTTGTATTCTTTTACCTTTTAGGAACTTTCTTACCTGAATTTTTTTCCTATACTAGAAGAAAAATACAGGCTGCAATAAGAGGCAATATTTTAAACATTTTTATTAATACTTTCAAAATATACAATATGACCTTCAGAGTGAAGAAAGTTCACGTACATAGACTCTGCCTTGTTTGGAAATAATAATAATTACCAATTATTGAGCACTTAGTATATGTTAAGAATTGTATCTTTATCTGCATTTATTGCATTGTATATCATAAGCCTTTCAGAAGAAAAATTAAGAGTTTTAAGTTATATAGCTAGCATTAAATTTGATAGGCATAAATATGCAATTTATACAGAATATTTTAAATGTATTCATTGAAAGGATATTTTAATAATGCAAATTGGCAATAATAAATTTAACATGTGAGGATTCCTTTCCTTTACCATTTGAAATTAGTTCAATAATGGTTATATCTCAACTTACAACCCTTAAATGTGGATAAGGAATGTTTTCCTTTAGAATCCTTTGCTAGTTCACTGAAAAAAAAAACACAAGCAACTTGTTCCATAATATAATTCTATTAAAGAGCATCAATTCTGGATAATTTATCCTTTATCTATATGAGTTAAGATAATAACAGCAATATCCATTTATTGAGTATTTATTATGTGCCAGTCATTGTGCCTAATCCTTCACATACATAGTCTTATGTAAGTTTCACAACACCACAACTCTGTGTGTCATATATTTTGTCTCCACAGTAGAGGAAATGGAGTCTCAGAGAGAATTAGTAAATTGCTCAAGGTTATCCAACAAGATCATTGCTTTTAATAATTTCAAGAGAACTTCTGTGTGATAAAAAGCTGAAACACAAATTGAGTAAAAAGTGGAGAAAAAAATCAATCATGAATTACTGGTTACTAGGTGTCATATTAGATCTCCAGTTATTTTACTGTATTTAACCAAGGACATTATGGAATTCTGTTACACTGATTTCCTGTGTGACTAAAAAACCAAAAAGAATTGGTTAAGTTCTATCAACTGTAAAGTTTCCATATCATTTGGAAACATATAACTCTTACACTAATAGGATTCTTAAAAGTCACAACTGTATGGTTAAATGGCAATGACATCCACACATGTGTGTCCAAAAAATATGGTAAAAAGGGAATAGAAATAATTGTAGTAATAATGAAATAACAATACAGTAATTAAATATTAGGATAATAATGTTGGAATTGGGAGTTGTGGAAGTTAAAGTGAAATTTCTCTCCTCAATTAAGAAGTAATATCTTTATATTACCTTAAAATACTAGGGGAAAAGTCATTTCACAAAGACTCCCTTCCCATTAGCAGACTATTCTGCAGAATCCTAGTAAGTTTTCACAGATGATAGCCTAATCTTTTTTTTTTTTTTACTTTAGATGTTTTAACATGAGAAGAATTGTCTAGGCCTTAAGTGGTCTACTGTAATGGACAAGAAATTCTGTAGGAAGATAGTTTCAAAAAGAAGTTAACTTACATTTAGAAACCAGTAAGAATGGATCTTTGTGTCTCAGTATTTAGGATATTCTTTTACTAATCTAGAAACTGTAATATATTGTTCAAAAATATTTATTTTTTTGTTGTATTTCTAATTAATATTTAAAAAAGAATCTGTAATGAATGTTGAAAATACTTCATATCTAAGAAAGATTTGATGGAAAGGAATTAAGAGTCAGAGATACTGTACAAAGAAAATAGTCATAAATATTTTGGTGGGAGTTTCAAATGGAACAGTCACAGATACCTCTGATAAACACATAAAAAGATTTTATCTACAGCACGTAGTCCAAAAACACCTTTCAGTTCTCTCTTGATAGACCCTGATGAAAAGTCATACTTCAGGTGACAAAAATGGTCCATTAATGTTGCTCATGTATTTCAACATAAATATGGAATAGAATCATTGACTACAGGTAGAAATGTGCAAAACTCCTCAAGATAAATATGCTGCTTTGAGGCTGTGCATTCACTCTACTTTTGTCTGCCAGCTTGATTTTTGAATTGGGCACTCATGGAGAAAAAATATGTGATCTGAAAAAATAGTGTGTGTCTTTTAAAAGTCAGTGTCATGTAATGTCATTCCTTTTGGCAAAATTTATGTCACACAGTGCTAGACCATGGGCTGAGCTAATGCAACACGATGCATTAAAAACTCCACTTCCTGATTGCCATACGTGTCAGAACAACGAATTGTTACTTCAGATACCTGATCAGCTGTAAACAGCGCCCTCTATAAGTCACTGACAAAAGGATAATATTCTCTTGATGCCTGTATAGAACTCCTGTTGTCTGAAACATGTAGCCTTCCAGCCTCCTTACTCTGTGACCCGTGGCCATGTAAGTTGCCTGTTTAACACATGCATACAGTGACAACACAGCACCTCCTGAGAGCCATACTTGGAAATATTTTTGTTTTCATAGGCATCTTTCTTCCAAAGATCCAGTGGCTATGTCTCCCCTCTCCCATACAAAGACACACACATGGAGTTCTAGCAGATTCTGTGTTAATTATAAAATCCTTTGGGCTGCAAGTAACAGAGATCTCTTTTTTTTTTCATTCTTTTTTTTTTGGGCCACTTCTATTGATCTTTCATTTATTTATCTTTGTTCTTTGGCCT
This sequence comes from Tragulus kanchil, assembly GCA_022376925.1. Lineage (NCBI taxonomy): Eukaryota > Metazoa > Chordata > Mammalia > Artiodactyla > Tragulidae > Tragulus > Tragulus kanchil. The sequence continues at coordinate 99,345,652 of JAIOJX010000004.1, read as the reverse complement.
GTGTGGGCCTCCCATTGCAGTGACCTCTCTCGTCGCAAAGCACCGGTTCTGGGCACGTGTGCTTCAGAGCTCCGGCTCGGTAGTTGGACACATCAGTCCAGCTGCTCCGCAGCACGTGGGATCTTCCCAGGCCAGAGATCGAACCGGCGCCCCTTGAACTGCAAGGCAGTGTCCTTACCCACTGGACCACCAGGGAAGCCCAGTAACAGAGATCTTATAAACAATAGTTAAACACCTAAGGATTTGTTTTCTCACTTAAATGACTAGGTTCAGCAGCTCAGTGATGTCAGGTCTGGGTGTCTCTGAAATATTTGGCTTTTCCTCATGACTTGAAGGGGGATGTTTTAACACCAGTTGTTCCATCTGCTTTCACTGAAGAAGTGGGAAAGGGCAGTTCCTGTATATGTCCGTTTAATCAAGAAATCCAAATCATTTCCATCAACCGCCTATGTGTTTATAGTTATATCTAACAGGAACCACTAGTTGCAAGGAAGATTGAGAGAGCAGGCCCTACAGTGGAAACAGGTAAGAGGAATTTAAAAGTCAGTGTCATGTAATGTCATTCCTTTTGGCAAAATTTATGTCACACAGTGCTAGACCATGGGCTGAGCTAATGCAACACGATGCATTAAAAACTCCACTTCCTGATTGCCATACGTGTCAGAACAACGAATTGTTACTTCAGATACCTGATCAGCTGTAAACAGCGCCCTCTATAAGTCACTGACAAAAGGATAATATTCTCTTGATGCCTGTATAGAACTCCTGTTGTCTGAAACATGTAGCCTTCCAGCCTCCTTACTCTGTGACCCGTGGCCATGTAAGTTGCCTGTTTAACACATGCATACAGTGACAACACAGCACCTCCTGAGAGCCATACTTGGAAATATTTTTGTTTTCATAGGCATCTTTCTTCCAAAGATCCAGTGGCTATGTCTCCCCTCTCCCATACAAAGACACACACATGGAGTTCTAGCAGATTCTGTGTTAATTATAAAATCCTTTGGGCTGCAAGTAACAGAGATCTCTTTTTTTTTTCATTCTTTTTTTTTTGGGCCACTTCTATTGATCTTTCATTTATTTATCTTTGTTCTTTGGCCTGTGTGGGCCTCCCATTGCAGTGACCTCTCTCGTCGCAAAGCACCGGTTCTGGGCACGTGTGCTTCAGAGCTCCGGCTCGGTAGTTGGACACATCAGTCCAGCTGCTCCGCAGCACGTGGGATCTTCCCAGGCCAGAGATCGAACCGGCGCCCCTTGAACTGCAAGGCAGTGTCCTTACCCACTGGACCACCAGGGAAGCCCAGTAACAGAGATCTTATAAACAATAGTTAAACACCTAAGGATTTGTTTTCTCACTTAAATGACTAGGTTCAGCAGCTCAGTGATGTCAGGTCTGGGTGTCTCTGAAATATTTGGCTTTTCCTCATGACTTGAAGGGGGATGTTTTAACACCAGTTGTTCCATCTGCTTTCACTGAAGAAGTGGGAAAGGGGCAGTTCCCTGTATATGTCCGTTTAATCAAGAAATCCAAATCATTTCCATCAACCGCCTATGTGTTTATAGTTATATCTAACAGGAACCACTAGTTGCAAGGAAGATTGAGAGAGCAGGCCCTACAGTGGAAACAGGTAAGAGGAAGGGTTTGGAGAATGAGTGTTTGGTAAGACAGCTAATGGTGTCTGCTGTAGATGCCCCTGACAATTTATAAATTGAGTAGAAAACATAGTAAGGGGAAGGCTTTAAATAGTGATCAACTCACATGGTAAAAATTTAATATTGATGCCTACTTTACCCCATGAACAAATAGGAATTCTAGTGGAATGTCAATCCAAATGTGAAAGACAAAAAATAAGTCTTCTGTAATAAAACATAGGATAATATCTTCATAACATATGTGGTGGTAGTGGTTTAGTCACTAAGTCATATTGGACTCCTGTGACCCCATGGACTCTAGTCTGTCAGGCTCCTCTCTCCATGGGATTCTCCAGGCAAGAAGGGTTGCCATTTCCTTCTCCAGGGGATGTAGGCAATGATTTCTTAAATATAATACAAAAAGCACTCACCATAAAGGGAAGAATGTAATCACTGGATGACTACAATCTAAATCTAAAATCAGGGCTTCTCTGGTGGTCCAGTGGGTAAAGAGTCTGCCTTGCAGTGCAAGGGGCACCAGTTCGATCTCTGGCATGGGAAGATCCCATATGCCATGCAGCGGCTGGACAGGTGTATCCAATTACAAGCCAGCACTCTGGAACGCATGCGCCCAGAGCCGGTGCTCTGCAACGAGAAAGGCCACTGCAATGGGAGGCCCACAGAAGCCCAAGAATTAAGATGGATGAAAATACATAAATGAAGGATCAATGAAAGAAGCCAAAATTTAAGAAAAAAAAAATCTAAGATCAAGAACTTCTGTTCATCCAATATACCATTCAGAGAGTGAAAAGGGAAGCCACAGAGTTATGTTGTTTACAGCTTCTGACTGTTGTAAATAGTTGTCCCTGAACATTCTTATACATATATTTTGGAAAACATAAGTGAGCGTTTGTACTTTGAGAAGAATTTGTGGATCTTTGTGCATATGTTTAGTTTTAGTTGACTCCTTTGAAACCTGACCTTCTTCCATGGCTTCCTAACAAGAGTCATGCATTCGGTCATAGATAATTAATGCCCTAGCTGATCTGTACAGGTTGGTAGAAACACTGTTTGGAAGAGAAGAAAAAGCTTGGTCAGAGGTATCATCAGCCCACGGTGGGGGTTTTAGTTTCCTCTTGCTGCTGTAATAAATCACGACAAACTTTGTGACTTAACAACAACGCTCCTAATGAATGCCCTACGTTCCAGACATACTCGTCTCTGCATCATGTGAAGCTGCAACCCTAGCTTCTTACAAAATTTGGGATCAACTTTGACTACCAGTAAGTTCTTCTTTTTTTTTTCTTTTGCATGATGATTCACTCACATGAAAAGCGCAAAGCAATCAAACGACAGGCATAGCTTTAAGTTCCATGGAATTCTTGCTATTTCCTATCATACAAGCATTCTCCATGAAACTAAGGCCTCTAATCTTACAGAGCCTAAGGTGGCATAGACTACTGTAAGAACAGACTCCACAAGTGGATTATACTGGATGTGATGGTGAAAGATCCCTATCCTATTTCCTTCCCTTGGCTTCCTGGTGCCATTCCATGTATTCTATGTATTGAGGGACAATGTGTCAGCTATTAGTTCAGCACATATATCATATCCTGGAGAATGGTATGGCAAACCTATAGTGTAGGATTATCCCTGAATTTTCACTTTAGCTTAGTTTTTATTTTTATTTTTTATTTTTTATACAGTTTCGTTGTTTACAGTCATGCATCAACCTGAATCCACCATAGGTATACGTATGTGTCCCCCATCCTTGCCCCCACGCTGCAAGAAACTACCTCCTATCTCCTTTCTCCCTCCCCATCCCACTGCTCCAGGCCTTTAGCTGATTTTTTTTTTTTTTTTTTGCCCACTTCTATTAATCTTTAATCTATTTACCTTTGTTCTTAGGCCTGTGTGGGCCTCCCATTGCAGCGGCCTCTGTCGCTGCAGAGCACCAGCTCTGGGCGCATGCGCTCCAGAGCTCTGGCTCGGTAATTGGACACAATGGTTCAGCAGCTCTGTGGCATGTGAGATCTTCCCAGGCCAGGGATTAAACTGGCGCCCTTTGCACTGCAAGGCAGTGTCCTTACCCACTGGACCACCAGGGAAGCCCCTTAGCTGAATTTTTATCAGGCCATTCTATTGTTGCGTTAAGCTGGTTGCTTCTAGGTGCTGAGGCATGTGCTAAGACCAGTGGATTCTGTGGTCTCGTTGTTCTGCTTCCTTTCACCTTTGGCAGTGCTGAGTCCTGCATTTACCTTGTCACTAAACAAATCCATATCTGGAATAGATGTCAGTTCTGATAAAGATAGATCATTGTGCCATTTTACGGGCTCCAAGAAACCAATGCCAGGGTAGGATTAGACATGCAAGAATTTATGGAGGAAACATCTGTGAAGAATATGGTGGGAGGGAGCCGAAATATCAGGAGACCCTTCAGACTACAAAGCAGGTGGTCTGACACCTGTAATAAGATGAAAGGAAGGAAAGATTGGGTAGAAAAAGGTTCAGACTGCAATGCAATCCTTATAAAATCTTGACCAAGTTGATATTGCATTCCCAAGGAAAGACTTCCTATTAGAGGAATCATCAGGCTTTAGTATGTCACCAGGCTCCTCTGTCTGTGGGATTTTTCAGGCAAGAATACTGGAATGGGTTACCATATCCTTCTCCAGGGGATCTTCGTGACCCAAGAATTGAACCAGCATCTCCTGTGTCTCCTACACTGCAGGAGGCTTTTTCACCTGCTAAGTCACTGGGGAAGCCCTGGGCCTGAGCATACACGGCACCAGGACAGGTCTTCTGGCTGGTATATTGCATATACTTATTACTGGTTCACACATACAGAATTATTAAAGAGAAGAAAAGCAATGGGTGAAGGTAGAGTTGGGGGTTTGGTAAGATAGTAAGTATTTACATCAAAAACGTAGGTTGAGGGAAATGTTGCAAATCAATGCAAAACTGAGGTGTGAGGTTCTGGAAACCACAGCAAAAACACAAGTATGAAGAGTTACAGAGCTTTTGTTGCCTGACTGAAGGAAGATCCTTGACAGCAGCATGAGCTCTAGCTCCGCAAGCTGATGTGTGGATTTTATGGCTACTGTTTCTTTCCCTCATGGGGCTGTCTGGTAACTTTATATTAATGGTCTACTGGATTTCTATTGTAGCATTTTGCTGTGGTGAGGTTTTTTTTTTTGGTTTGGTGTTATTTTTACTCCCCCACCCATATTTCATAGCTCTGCTGTATCGCTTGAAATTGTATTTCAGTGTGCCAACCAGTAAGATAACAATATTCATTGAATTTAACACCTGCTGTGTATAGAACACAGGTGGAGGTAAGGAAAGGAAGATATATAGAAGACAAGATTTTTGTTTTTCTAAAGACACTTGTAATCCAATGAAGAGAGTGAGCACATCCTTGTGAAGGACCAAGATGGAGTTTTTAAAGGAAATATATCCCAAATAAAAATTAACATTGGGTGATTTCAAAGTATCCAAGGAGCATGAAATAGGCAGAGGTCAGTCATGGTAGACTTTCTCTAGGAGGTGGGTTTTGATCTTGGATTTATACTGAAGTTCTTGAACTGGCAGAGTTGGGAACTGTGCAGAACTAGTCACAAAAGCCAAAAGGGGTGAATCAAGTGTAGGAAAGGGTGAAGACAGTCGGACCTTTGAAGAATGAAACCAGAAAAGGAAAGAGCACTGCCCTGCATTCCCTGGGGGAGACCATCGGGCAGAGGCTGCCAGAGCTCGCTGAAGGCCTACCTCATTGTATGCACTAGACACGGTTTTTGAAAATATGAAACAATAGTCAAGGACTGTTGAGTATCTATTATGTGTCGGGCATTAAGCTTTAACCTTCATATCTACTCTGTAAAGTGGACAATTACTGTTTCCATTTTGCACACAAGGCAAAAGGCTCAGCAAGGAGGTTAAGCAGCTCATGTGTCCAGTGCCATCTAGCCATTAAAGGGTAAAATCCTAAATGTCTGTGGATTCGTACGAAGCCCAAGCTTTTTTGTGCCACACACATTTTATAAGTTGAATATTTAAGATACATTTGAGGTAATGATTGTTAGGTGGATTTATCCACAAACATTGTGTATGGAGGTCTGGACTAGAGCGTAAGGATTCTGTGTGTGCATGATGGTAGTGTATTTGTTTAAATCTGAATCCTTCTGCCCCATTTACGTAAAATGATGATACCGAAAATATCTTCAGTGTTTAATTCTGCCCATCCATTAAGCAGATAGTCTCGCAAAGGAATGTCATGGCCAAACCAGCTATCCGGGGAAACACTTAAGTTTCCCTAAACACCCAGGCTGTGGAGACCGGGAAAAGTGTAACCTGTATCCACACTGAAAACGAAGGCTGTTCAGGGGCTAAAGGCACAGCTCTTCGAGCTAGGGCCTCCAGCCCGCCGTCCCCGGGCCGCCGCTCCCTGCCCCACCGGGGCGGCCCGAGCGCCGGGGCCGCGCCGGGGTGTGCGCATGCGCGCCGGCAACGCCGAGCGACCCGCCCCCTCCGCGCCGTGTCACTCCACGGTTACCCCGGCTCTCCGCCCCTCCTTTCCGCGGCGCTCGAGGGACCATGGCCGATCCTCGCGTGAGGCAGATCAAGATCAAAACTGGCGTGGTGAAGCGGTAAGGACCCGAAAGCGGCGCGGCGGCCACCGCCGCCTCTCCCCCACCTCTCATGGCGGCCCGAGAGGCCGGGCGGAGCGCAGGCCCGAGGCGGGCCCGGGACGCCAGGCCTCACCTGGGGCGCCTCGGGGCGGGCACGGAGGCGGCGCGCCGGTGCCCGAGTCCGCAGGCCCGGACACTCTCCGTGCCCCGCCCGTTCTTTCAAACCCCCTTCGGTGGAGCGGCGAGGGTCGCGGCGGCCCCGCCCCGCCAGCGCCCGGGGTCGGGAGACGGAGGGGCGGCGGCCGGGCCCGCAGGGGGGCCGGGCTGCGGTCGTCCCTCCGGGTGCGCGCCCTGGGTCTCCCTGCAGAACCAGGCGGGAGGCGCTGCTTGCGGGCCATTGCCTGCGCTCAGGCGGAGGCGCGACCGGTTCGGAACTTCAGAGGGTCGCCACGAGGCCGACCCGCATCAGAAAAGGGAGCTTGCGGGCGCCGTGTTCCACGGACATGGCAGGCGGGACTCCCAGCCTTAAGCTGGGGCGTGAGCTTCCAGCACACTCGACAAACTTCGGAGGCCTCACGCTCCCCGGCCAACTTCCCCGAAGCTCGCCCCAGAGCCTGCGGGATGCTAAGTAACTATCCTGGGTGGGCCAGTCTGGTAATTCGTCGATATTCTAACCACTGTTGGACACCGGAGGGCTTATTAGAACTTTACTGTTCAGACCCCAAACTTCAGACTTTTTGATGAGGCCTTCCAAGAGAAAAGATGAACAGCCTTCTGAAGAAGCAGATTATTTGGCAGCAAACCTAATAATTCTAGCTGTCTGGCTTCTTCCTCTTTGCCTACCTTTCCTGCCTGTGTTGATATTTGCACCAGGCGAAGGACAAGGCAGAAGGGACAGTAAGTTCACTTTTTAAGCTGTTGTCTGGGGCTTAGCACAGTATTCCACTGTGCTTTCCTAGAAGCTGTCATTTTAAGGCCGTAAGGGGTTAGGAGGAGTCGTAGTGAAATGCAGTCTCTTCTGAAATGAGACTGCTCGGGTTCCAATCTTGACTCTGTCATGTATTATGTATTGTTGAATCCATTACATTGCATTTGTCTCCGTTTCTGCCTTCATGGAGTAAGTACCGGCCTCATGCAGCTGTTGGAACGCCTGCTGGTCTTGTTTAACAGTATGTGGTAAATACTAATAAGTGTTAACTGGTATTACAGTTTGTATTCCCACTTTACAGATGAGAAACTGAGGTTTGATGAAATTAAAACAGAAAAAGTAAACTTGCTCAGGATCACTGCTTGTTAGTGGCAGAGCAGGGAAAAGAACTAAGGTGTCTAACCTACAGTCTGTTGTTTTGAACTACAGCGCCCCATCCCCACGAGTGTTTTTTTTTAAATGTATAATAATAGGAGGATAGTTGAGATGTATCCTCGAAAATATAATTTGTACTACTACTAAGCCCAGAGATTTGTTGTTCACTTACTTTGTTTATGTCATTCTCGTAAATCTGTCTGGGAGAAGTACCAGAATATAGTGAAGAGTGCTTAAACGAGAAAGTCATGAGAAATGACTTCTTTTTTAATTGAGGTATAATTAATTTACAGGTATATAATTTATAAATTTATGATTTCAGGTATATACTGTAGTGATTCAAAATTTTTATTATTTATTCCCCATTTAAAGTTGTTATAAAATGTTGGCTATATTCCCTGTACTGTCTGTTCCCTCACCCCATTGGTAATCACTAGTCTGCTCTTGTCTGTGAGTCAGTTTCTGATTTGTTACATTCATTCATGTGTTTTGTTTTTTAGATTCCACAGATTAGTGATAACATATAGTATTTGTCTTTCTCTGTCTGAGTTACTTCACTGAGTGTGATGGCTGCTCTGTCCATCTGTATCGTTGCAAATGGCAGAATTCCGATGTTTTTTTTGGCTGAGTAGTATTCTGTGGTGTCTCTGTGACATCTTCTGTTTCCATTCATCAGTTGCTGGGTACTAAGGTTGCTTCCATAACTTTGCTCTTTTAAATAATGCTACTGTGGACATTCGGGTGTTTGTGTCTTTTCAAATTAGTGTTTTCATTTTCTTCAGATAAATGCCCAGGAGTGGAATTGCTGGATCATATGGTGTTCTGCTTTTAGTTTCTTGAAGAAACTTGATGCTGCACCAATTTACATTCCCACCAGTAGCATATAATGATTCCCTTCTCTCCACCTCCTCACCAACATTTGTTATTTGTGGGAAGACACACGATTCCCTTCTCTCCACATCCTCACCAACATTTGTTATTTGTGGGAAACACACTCATTTGGGACTTCCCAGGTGACTAAGTGGTAAAGGATCTATTTGCCAGTGTGGGAGACACAAGAGATGTGAGTTAGATCCTTGGGTCGGGAAGATTCCCTGGAGTAGCAAATAGCAACCCACTCTAGTATTCTTTCCTGGAAAATTCCATGGACAGAGGAGCCTGGTGGGCTACAGTCCCTGCGGTTGCAAAGACTAGGACATGACTGGGGACAACAGCAATAAACAACACTAGTTTAGATAATTAAGTTGTTAGGCTTTCAAAAATTCCTAAGTATTTATGGCTAATGCTCAGAAATAAGGTTTTGCTTTCATTTTATTTCAATACTAGAGCATTATCCAAAACTTTAATTTTGATTCTTTATACTTATATCAATTTATCATTTTTATGAAATCCCTGCATAATTTACTGTAATATCTCAAATTGCTTGTAAATTAATCAATTACCTGCTGTGCATTTTTCATGGCTATTCTGTTGACATTTTGGTGTAGAGCTTTCCTGTATGTACTGAAATGAGATATGGTGTAAAAAAAATCTAAAATTTGTACTTTAGCTGTTTATTACCTTAGTAGATAACTCTCTAAACCTGTAAATATTGTTTGTTACTGTTTCTTCTGTTACTTTCTCCTGAAAATTATTTTATTTTGATTCCTTCCAGCTTCTGCCTTAGTATCCTGTTTTTTTTTAAATTCTACATTTTACTTCAGCAAAGGAAAGAAAATAGATGAGGCTGATGTGGCATGTGTTAGCAGTTGTTACAGGTGAATGGTTATGGGTTTTTCATTATATTCTCTATGTATGGTAAATATTTTTTACAGTAAAAAGGTATGCATTTTTTCTACTCTCCAAATTTAAACTTTTCAGTTAGTTTCATGATTCAGACATATTCTCGGTTTTGTGAACAAAATTCTGTGCATTGGTTTAAGAAAGCAGTGGTCTAAAACTCGATTTCTGTTCTGAGCAACTTTTTATAGTTAAAGATATTCATTTCCCATGGCCTCATTTATCTTGAGAAATAACAGCTTTTATTTGAAAAAAAAGATAAGTCATTGAAGCCCTGAATTCCTTCAGTTTTCTTTCCAGGAATTGAAAACGACTTAGAAATATATTCTACGTTTTAGTCCTAGAGTTCAGTTCGGGTAGGCTGTACTAGCTAGGTTGGACTCAGAGTTTAGTCTCTAATCAGATCTGTTAAAATACTTAAGGTGATCCCCAAGTTCCCTGTGGTGGGTTTAGAAAGAAATCTGGGTAGGCAGATGGAGTATTACTGGAGTATGGAAACAGGCAATAAATAGATCGTGGTATTTGGCAACAGAGAGATCAAACAGTGAGTGGAAAGATGCCCATTTCAGCGTGTTGGCAAAATGGTGATTTCATACCTTAAGAAATTAGATAGAAGCCTCACAGTGCTCTCTCTAGTCCTAGAGAAACTTTGTTACCTCATGTTGTAACAAAGGCAGAAGATGTGGTTTCTGGAAATAGATTTCAAGAGAAGAGGTTAGATCCCTAGAAACAGGAGGGTCATATTCTAGATTGCTAGACCTACTTGTATGTGATTGGATCACAACTAATCTGGCAGTCCTAGCAAGGATTTACCAAATAAAACTTCTAAATGTCTTCTTTTCCAGTGCAGAACTGTACATCTTTCTTCTTCTTCTTCTCCCTTCCTTCCACTGTCTCGCTGGCATCAGTTGTCTGAATTTACCTGGAACTATAGGGTTTCCAGGAGGTAAAACCTACAGTGCTAAAGTTGGGAAAGTCTCTAGCAAACCAGGATTGATAGCATAGCACTGTTTTGTGTGTGCTGTGATGATTGGAGACTATTTGATGATAGTACAGCTCTGAATTGAGTGTTATACATAAATTTAAGTACAAAGTTTAAAGTACAGATTTAAAACTTAAATGCATCCTGTAAACATGAAGTTTTGCAATATTAGCTTTATTTCTGCATTAAATTATTGATGATTTAGAAAATAATTTTCTTGAAAGCAGAAGATATGACATTGTTTTTTGTTCTGGTTTTATTGAGGTATAATTTTTAAAAAGTTTTATTAGACATTTTACAGTGTTGTATTGCTTTCTGGTGTACTACAAAGTGAATTAGCTATACATATACGTACATCCCCTCTTTTTGGATTTTCTTTCCATTTAGGTCAATCCAGAGCATTGAGTAGAGTTCCCTGTGCTATATAGTATGTTCTCCTTAGTTATCTGTTTTATACATAGTATAAACATGTATGTATGTCAATCCCAGTCTCCCAATTCTTCCCACCTCCCCCTCTTCCCCTTGGTATCCATGTTTGTTTTCTACATCTGTATCTATTTCTGTTTTGTAAATAAGATCATCTATACCATTTTATAGATTCCATATCTATGTGTCAATATGAGATATTTAAATAGATCGTGGAGGCAAGAGAGATCAAACAGTGAGTGGAAAGATGCCCATTTCAGCGTGTTGGAAAATGGTGATTTCATACCTTAAGAAATTAGATAGAAGCCTCACAGTGCTCTCTCTAGTCCTAGAGAAACTTTGTTACCTCATGTTGTAACAAAGGCAGAAGATGTGGTTTCTGGAAATAGATTTCAAGAGAAGAGGTTAGATCCCTAGAAACAGGAGGGTCATATTCTAGATTGCTAGACCTACTTGTATGTGATTGGATCACAACTAATCTGGCAGTCCTAGCAAGGATTTACCAAATAAAACTTCTAAATGTCTTCTTTTCCAGTGCAGAACTGTACATCTTTCTTCTTCTTCTTCTCCCTTCCTTCCACTGTCTCGCTGGCATCAGTTGTCTGAATTTACCTGGAACTATAGGGTTTCCAGGAGGTAAAACCTACAGTGCTAAAGTTGGGAAAGTCTCTAGCAAACCAGGATTGATAGCATAGCACTGTTTTGTGTGTGCTGTGATGATTGGAGACTATTTGATGATAGTACAGCTCTGAATTGAGTGTTATACATAAATTTAAGTACAAAGTTTAAAGTACAGATTTAAAACTTAAATGCATCCTGTAAACATGAAGTTTTGCAATATTAGCTTTATTTCTGCATTAAATTATTGATGATTTAGAAAATAATTTTCTTGAAAGCAGAAGATATGACATTGTTTTTTGTTCTGGTTTTATTGAGGTATAATTTTTAAAAAGTTTTATTAGACATTTTACAGTGTTGTATTGCTTTCTGGTGTACTACAAAGTGAATTAGCTATACATATACGTACATCCCCTCTTTTTGGATTTTCTTTCCATTTAGGTCAATCCAGAGCATTGAGTAGAGTTCCCTGTGCTATATAGTATGTTCTCCTTAGTTATCTGTTTTATACATAGTATAAACATGTATGTATGTCAATCCCAGTCTCCCAATTCTTCCCACCTCCCCCTCTTCCCCTTGGTATCCATGTTTGTTTTCTACATCTGTATCTATTTCTGTTTTGTAAATAAGATCATCTATACCATTTTATAGATTCCATATCTATGTGTCAATATGAGATATTTGGTTTTTCTTTCTGACTTATTTCACTCTATGACAAGTCTCTAAGTCCATCCATGTTTCTGTGAGTAACCCAATTTTGCTCCTTTTTATAGCTAGTAATATATTCCATTGTATGTATTTACCGCACCTTCTTTATCTATTACCCTGTCTGATGGACATTTAGGTTGCTTCCATGTCCTAGCTATTGTAAATAGTGCTGCAGTGAACATTGGGGTGCATGTGTCTTTTGAAATCTCTGGGTATATGCCTTGTAGTGGGATTGCATTGCAATGTGGGATTGCAGGTAGTTCTATTTTTAGTTTTTTAAGGAACCTCCATGCTGTTCTCCATAGTGGCTGTACCAATTTACATTCCCACCAATACTGTGAGAGGATACCTTTTTCCATACCCTCTCCAGCATTTGTATTTGTAGATTTTTTGATGATGACCTTTCTGGTTAGTGTGAAGTGATAACCTCATTGTAGTTTTGATTTGCATTTCTCTAATAATAAGTGATGTTGAGCATCTTTTCATGTAAATTTGTTGGCCATCTGTATTGAGATATAGTTGACGTACAGCAATTGCATAAGTTTAAGGTGTACAACATAGTGATTTGATTTACATACATCATGAAATTATTACCACAGTAAGTTTAGTGAACATCTGTCAACCCATATGGATACAAAATTAAAGAAATAGGATTTTTTTTCCTTGTGATTGGAAGTCAGAATTTACTAACAACTTCCATAATAGCCTACAATAATGTAAATTATATTTATCATGTTGTTTATTACACCTCTAGTACTTATAACTGAAGTTTGTGCTTTTTTGATTATCTTTATCCCATTCCCCTTCTTCCCACTCCCTATCTCTGGGTAACCACAAATCTGATTTTTTTTCCTATGAGTTTGTTTTTGAAGTGTAATTGACCTACAACACTGTGGTAGTTATTCATATACAGCTTAGTAATTTGCCATTTCTATATTTCAAAATAATCACCATAATAAGTCTAGTTACCATCTGTCACCATACAAAGGTATTACATAATTACAGACTGTATTCAAACTCTGCCTTTCATATCCATGACTCATTTATTATTATTTTGTAACTAAAAGTTTGTATCTATTAATCTCCCTCACCTATTTCTCTCCACTTCATATGCCTCCTCTTTGGCAATCACCTGTTTATTCCATGTTTGTTTCTGTTTCTGTTTAGTTATGTTTGTTCAATTGTTTTTTTAGATCCCACATATAAGTGAAATCATACAATATTGTTTTTTTCTATCTAACTTATTTCACATAACACAATACCCTCTAAGGCCATTCATGTTGTCACAAATAGCAAGATTTCATTCTTCTTTTTGGCTGAGTAATGTTCCATTGTGTGTGTGTATAAATATATATATATATATATATAAATCACATTTTCTTTATCCATTCATCTATTCATGGACTCAATGGACATGAGTTTGAGCAACTCTGGGAGAAAGTGTAGGAGAGAGGAGCCTGACATGCTACAGTCCATGGGGTCACAAAGAGTCGGACACGATTTAGCAGCTGAACAATAACAGCAGCAACAACACATTCATAGGCACTTAGGTTACTTCCTGATCTTGGCTATTACAAATGATGCAAAGAACATAGGAATGCGTATATCTTTTTGCATTAGTATTTTTGTGTTTTTTTGGATAAATTCTTAAGAATGGACTCACTGGATCATATAGTAGTTTTATTTTTAATTTTCTGAGGAATCTCCATACTCTTTCCCATAGTGGCTACACCCATTTACATTTGCATCAGTAATATACAAGGATTCCTTTTTCTGCACATCTTCATCAACGTTTGCTATGTTTTTTTGATACCAGCCATTCTGACAGATGTGAAGAGATATCTCATTTTGGTTTTAGTTTGCATTACCCTGATGATGAGTGATGTTGAGTGTCTTTTCATGTGCTTCTTGGCCATCTGTATATCTCTTTCGGGAAAAATGTTTATTTAGGTCTTTTATCCATTTTTTAAAAATAAGATTGTTTATTTTTTATCTTCAGTTATGTGAGTTTTTTGTATGTTTTGGTTATTAACTCTTTCTTTGTCTGCTATGTTATGTCAGAGTTTTTTGTATGCTTTTGGTATTAATTACAGACTGTATTCAAACTCTGCCTTTCATATCCATGACTCATTTATTATTATTTTGTAACTAAAAGTTTGTATCTATTAATCTCCCTCACCTATTTCTCTCCACTTCATATGCCTCCTCTTTGGCAATCACCTGTTTATTCCATGTTTGTTTCTGTTTCTGTTTAGTTATGTTTGTTCAATTGTTTTTTTAGATCCCACATATAAGTGAAATCATACAATATTGTTTTTTTCTATCTAACTTATTTCACATAACACAATACCCTCTAAGGCCATTCATGTTGTCACAAATAGCAAGATTTCATTCTTCTTTTTGGCTGAGTAATGTTCCATTGTGTGTGTGTATAAATATATATATATATATATATAAATCACATTTTCTTTATCCATTCATCTATTCATGGACTCAATGGACATGAGTTTGAGCAACTCTGGGAGAAAGTGTAGGAGAGAGGAGCCTGACATGCTACAGTCCATGGGGTCACAAAGAGTCGGACACGATTTAGCAGCTGAACAATAACAGCAGCAACAACACATTCATAGGCACTTAGGTTACTTCCTGATCTTGGCTATTACAAATGATGCAAAGAACATAGGAATGCGTATATCTTTTTGCATTAGTATTTTTGTGTTTTTTTGGATAAATTCTTAAGAATGGACTCACTGGATCATATAGTAGTTTTATTTTTAATTTTCTGAGGAATCTCCATACTCTTTCCCATAGTGGCTACACCCATTTACATTTGCATCAGTAATATACAAGGATTCCTTTTTCTGCACATCTTCATCAACGTTTGCTATGTTTTTTTGATACCAGCCATTCTGACAGATGTGAAGAGATATCTCATTTTGGTTTTAGTTTGCATTACCCTGATGATGAGTGATGTTGAGTGTCTTTTCATGTGCTTCTTGGCCATCTGTATATCTCTTTCGGGAAAAATGTTTATTTAGGTCTTTTATCCATTTTTTAAAAATAAGATTGTTTATTTTTTATCTTCAGTTATGTGAGTTTTTTGTATGTTTTGGTTATTAACTCTTTCTTTGTCTGCTATGTTTGCAGATACCTTCTACAGTTCAGTAAGTGGCTTTTCCATTTTGTTGATAGCTTGCTTTGTTGTGCAGATATTTAGTTTGATTAGTCCCATTTGCTTATTTTTGTTTTTGTTTCCCTTGCCCGAGGAGACAAATCCAAAAAGATATTGCTCAGATTGATGTCAGAGTATTGTTGTTGTTCAGTCACCCAGTTGTGTCTGACTCTATGCTACCACATGGACTGCAGCACATCAGGCCTCCCGATCCCTCACCATCTCCCAGAGATTGCCCAAGGCGTTGGTGGTATAGTGGTGAGCATAACTGCCTTCCAGAGATTGCCCAAGGCGTTGGTGGTATAGTGGTGAGCATAACTGCCTTCCAGACATTGCCCAAGGCGTTGGTGGTATAGTGGTGAGCATAACTGCCTTCCAGAGATTGCCCAAGTTCAAGTCCATTGCCTTGGTGATGCTGTCCAGCAATCTCATTCTCTTGACACTCTCCCTCTTCTCTTTCTGCCCTCAATCTCGCCCACCATCCAGGACTTCTCCAGTGAGTTGTCTGTTTGCATCAGGTAACCAAAATACTGGAGCTTAATCTTCAGCAACGATTCTTCCAATCAGGATTCAGAATTGATTTCCCGTATAATGCCTTTTTCTTCTAGAAGTCTTATGGTTTCAGGTATTACTTTTAAGTCTTTTTGTACATGGTATGAGAAAGTAGTCTAGTTTGATTCTTCTGTAGGAAGCTGTCTGGTTTTCTCAATAACAATTTTTAAAGATACTATCTTTCTCCTATTTTTCACTAAAATAGCATTTATATATTAAATGTTGACATTGTTATTTATGTTATTTCAGTTAAATGACATGTGTCTACCATAACTTTCCATGTATGATTTTTGTTTATAAATAAGAGTGTTTTTTTAAAAACTAGTTTATCGTAAATTCTAGAAATTCTTCTGTAAGACCATAGTGTTTTTATTCATTTAAATAAAAGCTTATTTAATAACCTTAAATCAACTTATTTTTCAGTAAAGCCTGCTAAAAATGCCCATTGTGTTTATTATTAAAAATAGCTTTTTTTTTAACTCTTTCTTTGTCTGCTATGTTTGCAGATACCTTCTACAGTTCAGTAAGTGGCTTTTCCATTTTGTTGATAGCTTGCTTTGTTGTGCAGATATTTAGTTTGATTAGTCCCATTTGCTTATTTTTGTTTTTGTTTCCCTTGCCCGAGGAGACAAATCCAAAAAGATATTGCTCAGATTGATGTCAGAGTATTGTTGTTGTTCAGTCACCCAGTTGTGTCTGACTCTATGCTACCACATGGACTGCAGCACATCAGGCCTCCCGATCCCTCACCATCTCCCAGAGATTGCCCAAGGCGTTGGTGGTATAGTGGTGAGCATAACTGCCTTCCAGAGATTGCCCAAGGCGTTGGTGGTATAGTGGTGAGCATAACTGCCTTCCAGACATTGCCCAAGGCGTTGGTGGTATAGTGGTGAGCATAACTGCCTTCCAGAGATTGCCCAAGTTCAAGTCCATTGCCTTGGTGATGCTGTCCAGCAATCTCATTCTCTTGACACTCTCCCTCTTCTCTTTCTGCCCTCAATCTCGCCCACCATCCAGGACTTCTCCAGTGAGTTGTCTGTTTGCATCAGGTAACCAAAATACTGGAGCTTAATCTTCAGCAACGATTCTTCCAATCAGGATTCAGAATTGATTTCCCGTATAATCCCTTTTTTCTTCTAGAAGTCTTATGGTTTCAGGTATTACTTTTAAGTCTTTTTGTACATGGTATGAGAAAGTAGTCTAGTTTGATTCTTCTGTAGGAAGCTGTCTGGTTTTCTCAATAACAATTTTTAAAGATACTATCTTTCTCCTATTTTTCACTAAAATAGCATTTATATATTAAATGTTGACATTGTTATTTATGTTATTTCAGTTAAATGACATGTGTCTACCATAACTTTCCATGTATGATTTTTGTTTATAAATAAGAGTGTTTTTTTAAAAACTAGTTTATCGTAAATTCTAGAAATTCTTCTGTAAGACCATAGTGTTTTTATTCATTTAACATAAAAGCTTATTTAATAACCTTAAATCAACTTATTTTTCAGTAAAGCCTGCTAAAAATGCCCATTGGTGAGTGAATTAATTGATTAAAAATTACTTTCTGTAGCATATTTTTTTATAACCATTTTAGGTTGGTAATGGCTTAAAATCCATTGTGAACAAAGAATGTTAGGGCATTGGAAATAGCACTGACATTGGCCCATAGTTTTTCTCTGATTAAATGAAAGTGACACCAGTAGATTAGAATGAGACTAGGACAATTCACACTGCAATTGTGTTAGTTTAACTTTAACAATCTTTTAACACTCTTGTTTAAATGTAGCTGACATACCATAATTACAAATCTACAAGCCTTGATTATAGAATTTTACATCATGAATCTGTGGGGAAATTGTATTGATTTTTTTTTTTTTTTTTTTTTATAAAGCAAGCACCTTTCCTAAACTATGGCATCTTCCCAAGTTTTTTAAATCCATACCTGTAATAAACAGCTATGTATACTATATATATATATAGTGTATATATATATATATATATATATATATATATATATATACACACACACACACACACACAAACACATATATATAGCAGGCATTAAAAAAGCACAAGAGGTAAATTAAGTTGCCAAATTGTTAAATATGTTTATATATGTTATATGGACATACATTATATATGCTGTTACATATTTTATGCTGACATAAAAGTGAAAAATGTGAATGACACATGTACTTACATAAACATGAAGATAATAGTTTTTCCCCTTTTGTTCTAGTTGTTTCCTCGTTTTGTTGTAATTGTATACACTTCCCCTTTCTAAGGTAATTGTGGATAGAAATATTATGGACAATATATAGGAGAAGTTTAGGACATAGCCTTGTAAATTTTTCTTGCAAACTTTAGTAGCTTTGTATCTTTTAGTGCATTCTCCTCGTCTTCCACATCACAGCTCTTTGATGTGAGTTAAAGTAAGTTCAGCCAAAATGGCCAACTTACTACCTTGAAATTTAGCCAGCTCTTCTTGAAATTTCTGTAATGTATCCAGTTCTCCAAAGTGGTAGTCAAAGTCATTGTAAAAATGGATTGCAGGTGGTCCTCTCTTCCCTACCTCTGCCAGCTCTTTGGCAAACATTGACTCTTAAGAGCTACACAGCTGGCAACCAGATGTCTAAGCTGGAAAGGAAGAGAGGTAAGGCCACTCATGACCATGAACTTAGCACAGCCTGTATTGTTCTGCAAGTTGAATATAGAAACGAAAGATCCTTTGACTCCTATGGGTGTGTGTGTAGATGTGTCTGTGTTTTCATTACATATTTTTTGTTTGGTAGAAGATGTTTAAAATCTGTAGTAAGCCAGGTTGGAAAATTTTGTTTAAAATAGTAGCCCAGAACTATTTAGAATATAAATGCTTCAGTGTATGGTCTTCCTATTCCAACATTCCATTTCCAGTAATTAAGTTAACAGAAGAACAAATTCCAGCTGTGATGCTGTTTAATGTGCCCCAGTAGAGCTCATTTAAAATAACAATAACTGATCCAAAGATCACTTATTTAACAGCCTAACTCAGGACCTCTACCTTTAAAGCACCTGGTAAGGTGCTGTGCACTTTCATGCAGTTGCTTCAGAGTTGTCTGACACTTTGCCACCCCATGGACTGTAGCCTGCCATACTCCTCTGTTCATGGGATTTCCCTGGCAATCTGTAAACAACAAAACTCTGTAAAAGTTAAAAGTAAAATAGGGCTTCTCTGGTGGTCCAGTGGGTAAGGACACCACCTTGCAGTGCAAGGGGCGCTGGTTCGATCCCTGGCCTGGGAAGATCCCCGTGCTGCGGAGTGGCTGGACCGATGTGTCCAATTACCGAGCCGGAGCTCTGGGCGGATGCACCCAGAGCTGGTGCTCTGACAACAGAGGCCACTGCGTAGCCCATATATAGGAGAAGTTTAGGACATAGCCTTGTAAATTTTTCTTGCAAACTTTAGTAGCTTTGTATCTTTTAGTGCATTCTCCTCGTCTTCCACATCACAGCTCTTTGATGTGAGTTAAAGTAAGTTCAGCCAAAATGGCCAACTTACTACCTTGAAATTTAGCCAGCTCTTCTTGAAATTTCTGTAATGTATCCAGTTCTCCAAAGTGGTAGTCAAAGTCATTGTAAAAATGGATTGCAGGTGGTCCTCTCTTCCCTACCTCTGCCAGCTCTTTGGCAAACATTGACTCTTAAGAGCTACACAGCTGGCAACCAGATGTCTAAGCTGGAAAGGAAGAGAGGTAAGGCCACTCATGACCATGAACTTAGCACAGCCTGTATTGTTCTGCAAGTTGAATATAGAAACGAAAGATCCTTTGACTCCTATGGGTGTGTGTGTAGATGTGTCTGTGTTTTCATTACATATTTTTTGTTTGGTAGAAGATGTTTAAAATCTGTAGTAAGCCAGGTTGGAAAATTTTGTTTAAAATAGTAGCCCAGAACTATTTAGAATATAAATGCTTCAGTGTATGGTCTTCCTATTCCAACATTCCATTTCCAGTAATTAAGTTAACAGAAGAACAAATTCCAGCTGTGATGCTGTTTAATGTGCCCCAGTAGAGCTCATTTAAAATAACAATAACTGATCCAAAGATCACTTATTTAACAGCCTAACTCAGGACCTCTACCTTTAAAGCACCTGGTAAGGTGTTGTGCACGCTTTCATGCAGTTGCTTCAGAGTTGTCTGACACTTTGCCACCCCATGGACTGTAGCCTGCCATACTCCTCTGTTCATGGGATTTCCCTGGCAATCTGTAAACAACAAAACTCTGTAAAAGTTAAAAGTAAAATAGGGCTTCTCTGGTGGTCCAGTGGGTAAGGACACCACCTTGCAGTGCAAGGGGCGCTGGTTCGATCCCTGGCCTGGGAAGATCCCACGTGCTGCGGAGTGGCTGGACCGATGTGTCCAATTACCGAGCCGGAGCTCTGGAGCGGATGCACCCAGAGCTGGTGCTCTGCGACAACAGAGGCCACTGCGATGGGAGGCCCATACGGGCCAAAGCACAAAGATGGATGAAAAGAGATAAATGAAAGACCAATCGAAGTGGCCCGTCCGCCCCCCTCCCTCCCCACCCCACTCCCCAAAAGAAAAATAAATAAATAAATAAAAGTAAAATAAAAGTTTTTTTTGTTTTGTTTTGTTTTTTAAAAAAAAAAAAAATACTGGTGTGGGTGTCATGTCCTTCTCGCTGGGATCTTCCCACTCCAGGGATTGAACCCACATCTCACGTATCTCCTGCTTTGCAGACAGATTCTTTACTGCCTGAGCTACTGAGGAAAGCCCCAGTTTGGTGAGGGTGTGATATGTGATAGACGATGGTAGGTGACAGTGAATGGTGCTGGATTCTTAATCTCCAATGGCGAAGAATTCACATTGGGATCAAAAGACTTGGCAGTGGTCACTCAGAACTTCGTGCAGTGAAGAGTTTATTAAAGTAAAAAAAGATAGGGAAAACTTCCAGCATAGACTCTGGAAGGGGGTTAGAAGAGTATCCCCCTTTGCCAGTTCAAGCTTGAAATTTGTATCTTCCAGTCAGTTACCAAAACAATAAATCAAAAGAATATCTTAAGGTTGTAAAGGCCCTGTGAACCCATACCTGCAACATTAACATGAGATTAGCTAGGACAGTTTCCAGGCCTCAGGGCTAGGTGAGATGTTCTAAACGCTCAGATTAACATAAGACTAGAAGCTTTCAGTTTCAACATTGAAGATCTTTGCCTTTATTTCTCCTTGTCCTTCCTCTTCTCCTTGTTCTTGGAACCTGCTGGTCTCTTTGCCAAGTCTGCCTACGTACCCCTTTCAGGTGGAAGCAAAAAAGAAAAGTGATTTACTCTGAGATATTCAAGGTTTGGGGCTACACCCATGCAGTAGCACCTCTCCTCTGGAAGTATCTTCATTTTTCGAGAATTTTTGTTCTCAATGGAAAATGATGGACAAAGGATCAGAAGACATTCTGACAAATATTCAAGAAATGGACTCCTGGAGGCCTTTTACTAAAATAGCAGGTGCATAAAAAATGCTCAGTAGAAATCTTTCCAGTGAACAGATGGATGAATGAAGTCTTATTCTGAAAGGATTAAAAAAAATAATTTTATAAGTTCTGAAAAAAAGTGCTTACTTGACTGTGTTGGGTCTTATTAGTTGCATCACATGGGAATCTTTAGTCTTCATTGTGGCATGTGAACTCATAGTTGCTGTGTGTGGGATCTAGTTCCCTGACTAGGGATTGAACCTGGCCCCCCTGCTTGGGAGTGCTGAGTCTTAGCCACTGGACCACCAGAGAAGTCCTTCTGTAAGGATTTTTTTGACCTGATAAGCAGTAGGGACCTACTGAATTGATTATGATGTGAAAGCATTATAGTGACTGTCGTCATTGCTGCAGTTGGAGTTAAGGAGATGGAAGCCCAGGCTCCACTTATTTCATAGATGACCCTGAGCAAGTTACTTAACCTTTGAAAGCCCCAGTTTTCTTAGCTAGAAAACGGGTTAATGATAGTATCTTTCTTACCCTGTTTTTTTGGAAAATTTTAAGGTAATCATGTAAAGTACTTAGCCCAAATGCCTGTATGTATGTTCAGCGTATGTTAATACATGTTCAGTATTTATTAACTGCTGTCATTATCATTGTTACCATCATTCCAAAAGTATATAAACAGTGTAGTCTCTCCAGGAGATCTCCTGGAACTTGTTTTCTTTTAAACATTTTTTGGCCATGCCACATGGCATGTGGAATCTTAAGTTCTCTGATCAGGGATTAAACCTGTGTCCCCTGCATTGGAAGCCTAGAGTCTTAACCACTGGACTACCAGGGAAGTCCTTTGTTTTCTTTTAAATTGTGGGAAAAAACTTGCTTTTAGTTGTTTGTCATTTTCACTGATTGGCTATGTAGAGGGAGAAGGGAGGATCGTGAAGTTTGTGTTCTGGATTAATACTTTGTAGTGGCCATTTTTCTTGAAATTGCTGAGGCATTGATTCCCTGCTTTGAAGGCTTAGCAAAATGTCTGTTTACATCAGTGACCCCATATTTTTTAACACCTTGAAAAATAATCTGCTGTGTGCTGTGCTTAGTTGCTCAGTCCTTTCCTACTCTTTGTGACCCCATGGACTGTAGCCCACCAAGCTTCTCTGTCCATGTGATTCTCCAGGCAAGAATACTGGAGTGGGTTGCCATTGCCTTCTCCAGGGGAGCTTCCTGACCCAGAGGTCAAACCCAGGTCTCCTGTACTGCAGGCGGATTCTTTGCCATCTGAGCCACCAGGGAAGCCCAAAGAGTGGCTTTGCTCTCAACCCCATGGATTGCAGCCCACCATGGGATCTAGTTCCCTGACTAGGGATTGAACCTGGCCCCCCTGCTTGGGAGTGCTGAGTCTTAGCCACTGGACCACCAGAGAAGTCCTTCTGTAAGGATTTTTTTGACCTGATAAGCAGTAGGGACCTACTGAATTGATTATGATGTGAAAGCATTATAGTGACTGTCGTCATTGCTGCAGTTGGAGTTAAGGAGATGGAAGCCCAGGCTCCACTTATTTCATAGATGACCCTGAGCAAGTTACTTAACCTTTGAAAGCCCCAGTTTTCTTAGCTAGAAAACGGGTTAATGATAGTATCTTTCTTACCCTGTTTTTTTGGAAAATTTTAAGGTAATCATGTAAAGTACTTAGCCCAAATGCCTGTATGTATGTTCAGCGTATGTTAATACATGTTCAGTATTTATTAACTGCTGTCATTATCATTGTTACCATCATTCCAAAAGTATATAAACAGTGTAGTCTCTCCAGGAGATCTCCTGGAACTTGTTTTCTTTTAAACATTTTTTGGCCATGCCACATGGCATGTGGAATCTTAAGTTCTCTGATCAGGGATTAAACCTGTGTCCCCTGCATTGGAAGCCTAGAGTCTTAACCACTGGACTACCAGGGAAGTCCTTTGTTTTCTTTTAAATTGTGGGAAAAAACTTGCTTTTAGTTGTTTGTCATTTTCACTGATTGGCTATGTAGAGGGAGAAGGGAGGATCGTGAAGTTTGTGTTCTGGATTAATACTTTGTAGTGGCCATTTTTCTTGAAATTGCTGAGGCATTGATTCCCTGCTTTGAAGGCTTAGCAAAATGTCTGTTTACATCAGTGACCCCATATTTTTTAACACCTTGAAAAATAATCTGCTGTGTGCTGTGCTTAGTTGCTCAGTCCTTTCCTACTCTTTGTGACCCCATGGACTGTAGCCCACCAAGCTTCTCTGTCCATGTGATTCTCCAGGCAAGAATACTGGAGTGGGTTGCCATTGCCTTCTCCAGGGGAGCTTCCTGACCCAGAGGTCAAACCCAGGTCTCCTGTACTGCAGGCGGATTCTTTGCCATCTGAGCCACCAGGGAAGCCCAAAGAGTGGCTTTGCTCTCAACCCCATGGATTGCAGCCCACCAGGCTCTTCTGTCCATGGAATTCTGCAGGCAAGATTACTGGAGTGGCTTGCCATTCCCTTCTCCAGGGAAAAAATACTGTATCAACATTACTAACATAATGTGTCAGAGCCACTTTCCCTCTTATTTCAGTTCCATACAGTGCATTTTAAGGAAGAGTAATCAAATGAGTAGTGAGTTTTTAAGAGCGCTTATTCTAAATTCTATAAATGATTCACCACAATTTTCAGAAGACATCCCTACAATACTACTGCTAGACTATAATCGTTTTCAAACCCTACTTAATAGTTGTTTTTTTTTTTTTTTTTTTTAACTAAGTCCCCTATTTGTTGTTGATACCCTTTTACTTGTGTTAAAGACATTTCTTATGGAGCCTTACTCATACTTTAACTTAGGGCTTATTTGTCTATAAAAAAGTAGATATCTACTTTTACACTAAATGATCCTCAGCTTCTGAACTATACCAAAATGAGATGCTTTTAATGTATATCCATTGTCTGAAATACATCTGTATTCTATGAAGCTTTTGAAGACCTGCATGTAAGTCTCCTAAAGTGTAAATCATCTTAGGTTACTAGTGCCGTACTTTTCATCTCAAACCTAGGATGTTGAGTTCTAAGGACTCTACTATATAAGATATACAAAGATTTTCTTAAGGCCAAGAAGTTCTTTTCGTCTTTTCAGGGCAGGGGTATGGGTGTATAATACTTTGCTTATAATAAAACAGGCATTTAGTATGTATTTGCAGATTGAGTCAAGGAATGGGGAAAACCAGAAAAGAGGTCAGTTATATGAAGGGGAACACCTCATATAATTGAAGTTTGCTTTTATAACTAAGAGACTGAAAAGAGAGAGATTGCTGAAAACTCCAGTTGTACTTCAAAAGAGCAGTAAAATAACTGCGGATCATAACAACCCTCAGTTAAGGACTTTTGTCAGGGTAGTATTTTTATTAGAGAAATGAAAGATAAAATAAATTTACAACAAGGATTTCTTTAAAAGTTAACAACTTTGCAGGATATTTTTAAAATTTATTTTTAATTAGAGGATAATTGCTTTACAATGTTATATTGGTTTCTGCTATATAACAATGTGAATCAGCTATAAGTACATATATCTTCTTCCTCTTGATTATCCCTCCCACCCCCTACCCAGGAATTTTTTAAGCTAGAAAGGAAATCTGTTATAGAAACATTTTTAATTGTTAATAAGTTCAGTCTAAAAAAGGTTTTTTAGTTTACCTAGAACTAACGAGAACACTGTCTTCTTTGGATTCTAATTTAATAAAATTGTGTGTATGTGTATGTAGTGTAACTGCCTGTTGTTAATTTACTTATATAAATAGACTCCTCTACAGCAGGATTTTTTTTCTAAACCTAAGAAGGATAGTAAGGATATAGGTTAATTGAAGTCTCATTATCTCCAGTAGGTGATATTTCAGGGAAACTTAATGTGGCAAAGTGTTGGGTCCAATCCTTAAGGAATTTGTGTTCTGTTAAGCTTTATAGTGTACATATATCTAAACATTTATTCTTAGAACTGCATGTATCTTGTATCTCTTTACATAAATGCCAGTTCTCCAGCTTTCTCATATCTCTTTACATAAATGCCAAATCTCCAGCTTTTTCCTGAACTTTAAACTCATTTGTGTGTGTGTGTCTGTATTCTTCTAGAGATATTCTGTACATGCACAAGTATTTACATTTATGTCTTTAATAAATACTAGTTGTTGGGCTGCAATCTGCAGGCCTGAAAGGCCTGTACTTGCCCAGTTTCAAGACCAAGGAAAGAGCCTGGAGTCAGCAACAGAGACATCAGTAGTTTGTTGAATAGAAAGGATCTTACATGTTTGAAGCAAGATCCTGGAATGGCACACCGCCATGTGTGGCAGATGGCGAGCAGGATATGGTGACAGTCTTCAGTTATAGGGGGAATTGATGTCAGGTTGGCTCATCAGGTTTTCTCCACGCAAGAATACTGGAGTGGGTGCCATGCCCTTTTCCAGGAGATCTTCCCAACCCGGAGATTGAACCTGGGTCTCCCACATTGTGGGTACCTTCTTTACAATCTGAGTCACCAGGGAAACCCTAGTCCTGGCAGTAAGTTGGTTCAGTTAAACAGTTGTGTCTAATTTCAGGCCTTGGAGAAGGGAATGACTACCCATTTCAGAGTATTCTTGCCTGGAGAATCCATGGGCAGAGGAACCTGGCAGGCTGTAGTCCATAGGATCACAAAGAGTTGAACACAACTGAGAGACTTACACACACTCACACATACCCACTCATTTCAGGAGGTGGTGATGCAGGTGAGTTTACCAAGTTAAGGCTATGGTGCAAACAGTCAAGTATTTAATAAGAGGTATTTTTTATGAAATAAAAGGAGAATACTAGTTAATGATTGGAGCAGACTGTACTTCCAGTTTCTGAATTCTGAAGGCAGCCAGTTGAGAAAAATTCTAGATGTCTGACTCTAAGGACCTTGAGATGGAGTGAGGGCAGGCAGTGACAATCTGATAGATTTTCCTGCTTTGCAGTTTGAATGTCTCTGGTGATTGTTCTGAATGGCCTACAGCAATAGGCACAAAGACTGTTTATTTGCGAGTTACTATGATTTCTCTGAAGTTGATATGAAGTTATCAAACTGTACTTGCATGGCTTTGGAAAAATTGCAGTTTTAGTTCTCAGTGATTCCCAAGTCAGAGGGGTGGGAGAGAAATTGTAAATGTCAGTTTGGAGATTTGTTGTCTGTTACTGGAGGAAATTAAAAGAATTCATGACTCAGTCCAGTTTACAGTAGTGGGGGTTTCAGTCCCCCCTTATGACAATGGATAGATCATACAGACAGAAAATTAATAAGGAAGTACAAGCCTTAAATGACACATTAGAAGAGATAAATTTAATTGATATTTATAGAACATTCCATCCAAAAGCAACAAAATATACTTTCTTCCCAAGTGTACACAGTCTCCAGAATAGATCACATCTTTGGTCACAAATAAAATCTCAGTAAATTTAAGAAAATTGAAATCGTATCAAGCATCTTATCCAACCACAGCACTACGAGATTAGAATTATTTTAACACAACCACATACTGGAGTGGGTGCCATGCCCTTTTCCAGGAGATCTTCCCAACCCGGAGATTGAACCTGGGTCTCCCACATTGTGGGTACCTTCTTTACAATCTGAGTCACCAGGGAAACCCTAGTCCTGGCAGTAAGTTGGTTCAGTTAAACAGTTGTGTCTAATTTCAGGCCTTGGAAGGGAATGACTACCCATTTCAGAGTATTCTTGCCTGGAGAATCCATGGGCAGAGGAACCTGGCAGGCTGTAGTCCATAGGATCACAAAGAGTTGAACACAACTGAGAGACTTACACACACTCACACATACCCACTCATTTCAGGAGGTGGTGATGCAGGTGAGTTTACCAAGTTAAGGCTATGGTGCAAACAGTCAAGTATTTAATAAGAGGTATTTTTTATGAAATAAAAGGAGAATACTAGTTAATGATTGGAGCAGACTGTACTTCCAGTTTCTGAATTCTGAAGGCAGCCAGTTGAGAAAAATTCTAGATGTCTGACTCTAAGGACCTTGAGATGGAGTGAGGGCAGGCAGTGACAATCTGATAGATTTTCCTGCTTTGCAGTTTGAATGTCTCTGGTGATTGTTCTGAATGGCCTACAGCAATAGGCACAAAGACTGTTTATTTGCGAGTTACTATGATTTCTCTGAAGTTGATATGAAGTTATCAAACTGTACTTGCATGGCTTTGGAAAAATTGCAGTTTTAGTTCTCAGTGATTCCCAAGTCAGAGGGGTGGGAGAGAAATTGTAAATGTCAGTTTGGAGATTTGTTGTCTGTTACTGGAGGAAATTAAAAGAATTCATGACTCAGTCCAGTTTACAGTAGTGGGGGTTTCAGTCCCCCCTTATGACAATGGATAGATCATACAGACAGAAAATTAATAAGGAAGTACAAGCCTTAAATGACACATTAGAAGAGATAAATTTAATTGATATTTATAGAACATTCCATCCAAAAGCAACAAAATATACTTTCTTCCCAAGTGTACACAGTCTCCAGAATAGATCACATCTTTGGTCACAAATAAAATCTCAGTAAATTTAAGAAAATTGAAATCGTATCAAGCATCTTATCCAACCACAGCACTACGAGATTAGAAATAATCAGGGAAAAAAAACTGTAAAAAGACAAACAAATGGAGGCTCAACAATATGTGGGTTAGTGAAGAAATCAAAGAGGAAATCAGGAAATACCTAGAGACAAAGAACAACAAAAGCATGACAGTCCAAAACCTACTTGTTGTTCAGTCACTAAGTTGTATCTGACTCCTTGCAACCCCATGGACTGCAGCATGTTAGCTTCCCTGTCCTAGACTCATGTCCATTGAGGTGTTGATGCCATACAACCTATGGGACACAGCAAAAAGAGTTCTGAGAGGGAAGTTTATAAAAGTACAATCTCACCTCAAGAAACAAGAAAAATCTCAAACAACCTGTCCTTACACCTAGATAAGAGAAAGAAAGAAATCATTTAAGATCTGAGCAGAAGTAAGTGAAACAGAGACAAAATAATAGCGAAGTTCAGTGAAACTAAAAGCATGTTCTTTGAGAAGATAAAATCGATCAGTCTTTAGCCAGACTCATCAAGGAAAAAAAGGGAAAATTTAAAATCAGTAAAATTAGAAATGAAAAAGGACACCACCTCAGAAATACAAAGGATCCTAAGAGATTACTACAAGCAACTATTTGCCAATAAAATGGAAAGCCTCGAAGGAATGGACAAATTCTTAGAAAGATAAAACCTTCTAAGACTGAACCAGGAAGAAGTAGAAAATATGAACAGACCAATCACAAATAATGAAATTGAAATTGCTAGTAAAAATCTTCCAACTCATGAAGCTCAACCCAGTGCTGTGTGACAATCCAGAGGGGTGGGGGATGGAGTGGGAGGGAGGTTCAAGAGGAAGGGGACATACACTCATGGCTGGTTTATGTTTTTTGATGGTAGAAACCAACACAACAGTGTAAAGCAATTATCCTCCAGTTAAAAACAAAAAAATAAATAAATAAGAGGGCTTCCCTGGTAGTCCAGTGAGTAAAGAGTCTGCCTTGCAGTGCAAGGGGTACCAGTTCGATCCTGGCTGGGAAGAACCCATGTGCCAAGAAGCGACTGGACGGGTGTGTACAATTACAAGCCAGCGCTCTGGAGTTTATGCACCCAGTGGCTTCTGCAGTGACAGAGGCCACTGCAATGGGAGGCCCACATTAAGAAAATGGAAAGCGTATCAAGCCACTTATCGAACCACAGCACTAAGAGATTAAAAATAATCAGGGAAAAAAACCTGTAAAAAGACAAACAAATGGAGGCTCAACAATATGTGGGTTAGTGAAGAAATCAAAGAGGAAATCAGGAAATACCTAGAGACAAAGAACAACAAAAGCATGACAGTCCAAAACCTACTTGTTGTTCAGTCACTAAGTTGTATCTGACTCCTTGCAACCCCATGGACTGCAGCATGTTAGCTTCCCTGTCCTAGACTCATGTCCATTGAGGTGTTGATGCCATACAACCTATGGGACACAGCAAAAAGAGTTCTGAGAGGGAAGTTTATAAAAGTACAATCTCACCTCAAGAAACAAGAAAAATCTCAAACAACCTGTCCTTACACCTAGATAAGAGAAAGAAAGAAATCATTTAAGATCTGAGCAGAAGTAAGTGAAACAGAGACAAAATAATAGCGAAGTTCAGTGAAACTAAAAGCATGTTCTTTGAGAAGATAAAATCGATCAGTCTTTAGCCAGACTCATCAAGGAAAAAAAGGGAAAATTTAAAATCAGTAAAATTAGAAATGAAAAAGGACACCACCTCAGAAATACAAAGGATCCTAAGAGATTACTACAAGCAACTATTTGCCAATAAAATGGAAAGCCTCGAAGGAATGGACAAATTCTTAGAAAGATAAAACCTTCTAAGACTGAACCAGGAAGAAGTAGAAAATATGAACAGACCAATCACAAATAATGAAATTGAAACTGTGATTAAAAATCTTCCAACTCATGAAGCTCAACCCAGTGCTGTGTGACAATCCAGAGGGGTGGGGGATGGAGTGGGAGGGAGGTTCAAGAGGAAGGGGACATACACTCATGGCTGGTTTATGTTTTTGTATGGTAGAAACCAACACAACATTGGAAAGCAATTATCCTCCAGTTAAAAACAAAAAAATAAATAAATAAGAGGGCTTCCCTGGTAGTCCAGTGAGTAAAGAGTCTGCCTTGCAGTGCAAGGGGTACCAGTTCGATCCCTGGCTGGGGAAGAACCCATGTGCCAAGAAGCGACTGGACGGGTGTGTACAATTACAAGCCAGCGCTCTGGAGTTTATGCACCCAGTGGCTTCTGCAGTGACAGAGGCCACTGCAATGGGAGGCCCACACATGCCAAAGAATAAAAAAGATGGATTAAAATAAATATAAATAAAAAGTGACTCGATGGGGAAAAGAAAAAAAATATTAAAAAGAAAAAAAGGGAGGAAGAAAATCTTCCAAGAAACAGAAGTCCAGGACCAGAAGTTTTGACAAACTTCACAGATAGATTCTTTCAAACATTTAGAGAAGAATTAACACTATACTTCTGAAACTTCCCAGATGATTGCAGACAGCATTCCCAAGCTCATTCTATGAGGCCAGCATCACCTTAACACCAAAACCCAAGATACCAAAAAAAAAAAAGAGGGAAAATTATAGACCAGTATCACTGATATACATAGACAAAAAAAAATCTTCAACAAAATACTAGCAAACCAAATACCAACAACACGATAAAGGATCTTACACTCTGATCAAGTGGGATTTATCCCAGGGATGCAAGAATTCTCCAGTGTCCAGATCAGTCAGTGTGATATACCACATTAACAAAGTGGAAAATAAAAAGCATATGATCATTTCAATAGATGCAGAAAAAGCTTTTGATAAAGTTCAGTTTACGACTGAATAAAACTTTCCTTTAGTCTGTCTCACCTGACCCATCAGTGTGGTACTGCCTGCTCTGCTTTTGGAACCTAGTGCCTCCACCCAGAGAAATGTGAGAGCTCTCGGTTTGGGGGACCAGAGAGGCAGGCAGAGCACCGAGCATGTCTCAGGCCCAAGGAGCTCCGTCATTCTGATCCTCTGTACCACGAACTGCCAACACCTGGAATGCTGTGCCATTCACAACCTCAACAATGTCCTGTAGTAGTAACTCTTCAGCCAGGAGGCCACCGATGAGATCTGCAAAAGATTGGCCCCAGACTCCCAGCTGAGCCCCCATTGCAGCCTCTTGGGTGCTGGCAACTATGATGTCAGCGTAATCATGGCTGACCTGCCCCTGCAGGGGCAGGGTCTGGCTGCTGTGGAGTGGAACAGAACAGATAGAGGAGGCCTCTATCCCAGCTGGCACTGCCCAGATGCTGGGACTGATCCTGCACGTGAACCTGCCCTTGCCTGGGTCACTGGGGCTGCTGTCCCTGCCACTGCACTGGTGGCACTGGTGGCTCTGTGGCTGATGGACAGCATCTACTATAGCCTCGACTCCAGGCTGTGGACATTTGAGGTTCTGGGCATTGAGAATAGTATCAGAGCCTTCCTGGAGGCTGCGCTGGCCTATGCAAGGTGTTGCTGCTGGTGACCAAGATGGTGGAGGAGAAGGGAACCTGGCTGTGGACAAACTGACCCCAAGAAGGAGGGGACCACAACCTCGTGCCTGGAGTGGCCCCTGCACATCCACATCAGGCTCCCTAGTGCCAGGGAAGGGCCAGGCTGCACACTTCATGGACCCAGTAGAGGTCCCAGCCTCTTCCCTGCACCCTGTGTCCACTCTTCCCATGCTGCTGCTGCCCCAGTAAACCTGATAATTTGTGGGTAGGGAGACTCCAGAAAGTGGCCTTTGAGGGAACCTGTCTTAAACACGGAAAGGCCATATATGACAAACCTACAGCTAACATCATACTCAGTGGTGAAAAGCTGAAAGTATCTCCTTTAAGATCAGGAAAGACAGGATGGCCACTATCACCACTTTTATTCAACATAGTTTTAGAAATCTTAGCTGTTTCTGTCAGATAAGAAAAAGAAATAAAAGGCATTCACATTGGAAAAGAAGAGGTAAAACTGTTTGCAAATGACATGGTACTATACATAGAAAAATCCTAAAGATGATGCCAGAAAACTGCTGGTATTGATGAGTGAATTTGGTAAAGTTTCAGGATACAAAATTAATACACAGAAATCTCTTGCATTCCTGTACACTAACAAAAAAAATCTGAAAGACAGATTAAGGAAACAATCCACTATTGCATCAAAAAGAATACAGTACCTAGGAATAAACCTGCCTAAATGGGGGAAAAGACCTATACTCAGAAAACTGTAAGATTCTGTTGAAAGAAATAAAAGATGGCACAAGCAGTTGAAGAGATATACCATGTTCTTGGATTGAAAGTCAATATTATGAAAATGACTGTACTACCCAAACCAATCTACAGATTCAGTGCAGTTGCTATCAAGACTATCAATGGCATTTTTCATAGAATTAGAAAAATTTTACATAGAAAAATTTGTATGGAAACATAAAAGACCACAAGTAACCAAAGCAATCCTGAGACAGAAAAATGGAGCTGGAGGAATCAGGCTTCCTGACTTCAGTCGGTACCACAAACTACAGTCATTAAAACAATAAGGTACTGACACAGAAACAGAAATATAGATCAGTGGAACAGAACAGAATGTTCAGAGATAAACCTATGGACTTATGGTAACCCAATCTATAATAAAGGAGGCAAGAATATATAATGGAGAAAAGACAGTCTTTTCAGTAAGTGGTGCTGGGAAAAGTATATGTCTATATGTAAATAGTGAAATTAGAACACATCCTAATACCGTACATACAAATAAACTCAAAATTGATAAAAGACCTAAATACAAGACCAGATACTATGAAACTTTTGGTTTTTTAAATTTTAAATTATTTTAAATTGCAACATAGTTAATTTACAATGCTGTAAATCATGTTAATGATTTATAATGCTGTAAAAAATGTTAGTGTCGGGTGTGCAGCAGAGTGACTCAGCTATACATGCATGTATCCCATGATCTTAGTTCCCTGACCAGGGATCTAACCCACACCCCAAGCATTGGAAGCATAGAGTCTTAACGACTGAAATGCCAAAGACTTCGCATGTAAAACTTCTAGGGAAAAACATAGGGAGAACACAATTTGACATAAACTGCAGCAAGATCTTTTTCAGTCCACCTCCTAGAATAATGAAAAGAAAGAGAAAAGTAAATGGAACCTAATTTAACTTAAAAGCTTTTGCACGGCAAGGGAAACCATAAACAAAATGAAAAGGCAACCCTCAGAATGGGAGAAAATGTTTGCCAACAAAGCAACCAACAAGGTATTAATTACCAGAATATATAAATAGCACATGAAGCACAATATTAAAAAAAAAAATCAAAAAATGGACAGAAGATCTAAGTAGGCATTTCTCCAAAGAAGATATACAGATAGCCAAAAGCACAAAATGCTTAGTATCACTAATTACTAAGGAAATACAAATCAAAACTATACTGAGATATCACCTCAAATGGATTAGAGTGGTTATGATCAAAAAGTCTACAAACAATAAATTTCTGGAGTGGGTGTTGAAAAAAGGGGACCCTCCTACACTGTTGATGAGAATGTAAATCGGTACAACCACTATGGAGAACAGTTTGGAGGTTCCTTAAAGAACTAATAATACAACTACCATGTGATCCAGCAATCCTACTACAGGGCATATACCCAGAGAAAAACATAGTTTGAAAAGATGCTTGCACCCCAGTGTTCATTGCAGCACTATTTACAACAGCCAAGACATGGAAGCAACCTAAATGTCCATCATCAGAGAAATGGATAAAGAAGATTTGTTATATATATATATTTACACACACACACACACACACAATGGAATATTTACTCAGCCATAAAAAAGGAATAAAATAATGCCATTTGAAGCAACATAGATGGACCTAGAGATCTCAGTGAGTGAAATTGCTCAGAGAAAGGCATATGTGATATCACTTACATGTGGAATCTTATAAAAGGCTACAAATGAACCTATCTACAAAACCAGAGTAGGGCTATCTGTGCAAGCAGGCTCAGTTCCTTCAGTTGTGCTGGAATCTTTGTGACCCTATCAACTGTAGCCTGCCAGGCTCCTCAATCCATGGGGATTCTCCAGGCAAGAATGCTGGAGTGGGTTCCCATGCCTTCCTCTGGGGAAAACAGAGCTGAACTCAATAAACTTGTTCTGGTTATTTACATAAGTACTGCAAGAATAGCAATTGATCATTTAGGTTCTTTTGAATTTGCTTTGCTGCAGCTCTTTGAAAAGGAGTCTCGGATGGAACTTTTAAATACTTCTCAAGGTCAGGAGGCCAAGCCAAGAGCTTGTCATAAAACACCCCAGGAATACATGCAGATTTGTGTGAATTCCTCTCTTCTTGAGGCCCCCCTAAATCCCAGGGTTTCTGTACCTGCCAGGAAGTGACTTTCCTTACTCTTCTGATAAGGCTGCTGTCAACCCTATAAGCAAAAGACACTGAGCTCTTTTTCCAGGAAGCTTTATTGGCTTCTTAACATCTGCCACCCGCCCGGTATCTCAGACGGTGAAGAATTTGTCTACAGTGCAGGAAACTCGGGTTTAGTCCCTGGATTGGGAAGATTCCTTGGAGAAGGGCGTAGCTACCCACTCCAGTATGCTTGCCTGGAGAATCCCACGAACAGAAGAGCCTGATGGGCTGCAGTCCATGGGATCACAGAGTCAGACATGACTGAATAACTAACACTTTCCCTTTTCAAAGTCAGTCTTAGTTCCTTAAAACTGTTTGGTGGTATCTGAGTCTCTGGACATTCTTAAACATGACTTTCCAGCCAAAACCTTGGCAATACAACCACTGTTTCCAATTATTTCCTGTTGTAAGTAGAGCAGATTCCTTTTGAATTCACGCAGATAAGTATACTGCCATGAAAATAAGACTCTTCAAATTCTGGAAGGATCAAATAGGGAGAAAGAAATGGTTCATTTCTGCTTACAAATGTGTAATTTACCAAACTGCTGTAAGTCATAGTGAACTTAAATGGAAAGGTTTCCTTATATCTGGAAAACAAAATGTTAAGAGAACTAGCGTGAGAAGTCATAAAAATTATGATCATCCTTATTCATTTTATCTCCTGTCATTAATCATTGTTGATCTTTATCTTAGGTTAGTGACTTTATGAATCAGTTTTCCATTAAAGTTTTAGAAATTTTACCCAGTTCCATGTTATATAGATCCTAAAGTTATTTTAAAAAACAAAACAGGGGCTTCCCTGGTGGTCCAGTGGGAAGGACACCGCCATGCAGTGCCAGGGGCG
Organism: Tragulus kanchil; assembly: GCA_022376925.1. Classification (NCBI taxonomy): domain Eukaryota; kingdom Metazoa; phylum Chordata; class Mammalia; order Artiodactyla; family Tragulidae; genus Tragulus; species Tragulus kanchil. The sequence goes on along the minus strand of JAIOJX010000004.1, from coordinate 99,310,505 downwards.
CCAGCCAGTTCGATCCCTGGCCCGGGAAGATCCCATGTGCCGCGGAGCAGCTGAACTGACGTGTCCGATTACCAAGCCGGAGCTCTGGAGTGCATGTGCCCAGAGCCGATGTTCTGCGACAACAGAGGCTACTGCGATGGGAAACCCACACAGGCCAAAGAACAAAGATGTATGAAAAGAGATAAATGAAAGACCAATAGAAGTGGCCCACCTGCCCTCCTCTGTCCCCAACCCACCCCCCTCCAAAAAAAACCAAAACAGCATTCTAGAGTACTTGTCAAGGTCTTTTCTATGAATTTCCTTAAAAATGAAGCACTTAAAAAAAAAAAAAAAACATTTATTTATTTATTTACTTTCCCCATATAATATAAGGGATGTCATACGATATTTTTCCTTCTCTGACTTACTTCACTCAGTGTGACAGTTCTGAGGTCCATTCGTGTTGTTGCTAATGGCATAATTTCATTCTTTTTAATGGATGAGTAATAGTCCATTATATATATGAACCACATCTTTATCCATTCCTTTGTCTGATGGACGTTTAGGTGGCTCCATGACTTGGTTATCATAAACAGTGCTGCAATGAATATTGGTGTGCATGCATCCTTTTGGATTATGGTTTTCCTTATAATGGCCATTGTAATTGTAGGTTATGATTCCCAGCCAAAACCTTGGCAATACAACCACTGTTTCCAATTATTTCCTGTTGTAAGTAGAGCAGATTCCTTTTGAATTCACGCAGATAAGTATACTGCCATGAAAATAAGACTCTTCAAATTCTGGAAGGATCAAATAGGGAGAAAGAAATGGTTCATTTCTGCTTACAAATGTGTAATTTACCAAACTGCTGTAAGTCATAGTGAACTTAAATGGAAAGGTTTCCTTATATCTGGAAAACAAAATGTTAAGAGAACTAGCGTGAGAAGTCATAAAAATTATGATCATCCTTATTCATTTTATCTCCTGTCATTAATCATTGTTGATCTTTATCTTAGGTTAGTGACTTTATGAATCAGTTTTCCATTAAAGTTTTAGAAATTTTACCCAGTTCCATGTTATATAGATCCTAAAGTTATTTTAAAAAACAAAACAGGGGCTTCCCTGGTGGTCCAGTGGGAAGGACACCGCCATGCAGTGCCAGGGGCGCCAGCCAGTTCGATCCCTGGCCCGGGAAGATCCCATGTGCCGCGGAGCAGCTGAACTGACGTGTCCGATTACCAAGCCGGAGCTCTGGAGTGCATGTGCCCAGAGCCGATGTTCTGCGACAACAGAGGCTACTGCGATGGGAAACCCACACAGGCCAAAGAACAAAGATGTATGAAAAGAGATAAATGAAAGACCAATAGAAGTGGCCCACCTGCCCTCCTCTGTCCCCAACCCACCCCCCTCCAAAAAAAACCAAAACAGCATTCTAGAGTACTTGTCAAGGTCTTTTCTATGAATTTCCTTAAAAATGAAGCACTTAAAAAAAAAAAAAAAACATTTATTTATTTATTTACTTTCCCCATATAATATAAGGGATGTCATACGATATTTTTCCTTCTCTGACTTACTTCACTCAGTGTGACAGTTCTGAGGTCCATTCGTGTTGTTGCTAATGGCATAATTTCATTCTTTTTAATGGATGAGTAATAGTCCATTATATATATGAACCACATCTTTATCCATTCCTTTGTCTGATGGACGTTTAGGTGGCTCCATGACTTGGTTATCATAAACAGTGCTGCAATGAATATTGGTGTGCATGCATCCTTTTGGATTATGGTTTTCCTTATAATGGCCATTGTAATTGTAGGTTATGATTCCCCTGAGTGCTGGCAGCAGTTTTGCAGGACCCTAGCTATAAATTGAGTTCAGCCTGCCTTTCTGTCCAGCCATATTTTTTAGTCTGATGGTTATCAAGCCAAGTTCTCAGAACACAAAACAAGTTTAGTAAGATGTTGGCCTTTAAAAAAAGATGTCTACAGCTTCTAGAACTGTGGTTCTTAGACATGAAATAGCAAGTGTTGCATTTAACTCTTTGGGTTCTCAGAAGGGAGAATTTATTTTGGGTGTAGAGTTTAACTTCTTTTATTAAGGGAGTCCCTAAGGCTAGGTATTATACTACTTTGTATTCACTTAACTTTGTGTTTCTGTAAAGCAGTTGTTTAGGATAAGAGCTCTATCTAAAAGAAATTTTTTTTTCTTTCTAATATAGTCAATTTAATCTCAGTAGTGACTCAAACCAATAAACCTTCTTATGGCTAACCAGTGATGAAAGAACTGTCCCATAAGAGAGTGCAAAAAGATGCAGCCCTTCTAAGATTCAGAAAGTTCACTTCCAGAGATAGTATAAAAAGTCAAGTGCTTCATTGAAAGCTACAAAGGTTGAGACGGCAAACGCCCCTTATGGACTGGGACTGGCTCCATTGAGAACTGGCACAGAGAACCACCGGTACAAAGAGATTTTCCGAAATCTGTCTATTCATTTGGCCACCAAATGTACCACAGTAAGCACACCTTCTGGATGGCAGAGACCATAAAGAATATTTTCACTAGTCATAAAGCCAAGCTCTTTAAATATGTAGAAGAAGGAAACAGAGACTATTTCTGGGAGGAAAAGGATCAATAAAATCCATGAGTACCCATACCAAATAATCAAGAAATGCTAAGCAGAAGGAGACTAGTTCGATATTTTTTCCTGTTAATCTAAATTTAGAAAGGGAATGAACAAGACTCCCACCACCATTCTGCTTGCACCAGACTGCAGGTAGAGATCCAGTGTTTGACATGGTAAAACTTCTACTTTTTGCTGACTCTTGTCAGCAGTCCCAGAATCTTCCTACTTCAGCAGCCTGGGAGTGAGCAGTGCCCTGCTGGTGAGGTCTCCTTACTGGCATGGCAAAAGTATTGGGAAGTTTTCCCTCTTTTCTTCAAAGGTTTTTAAGACTGATCTAATAGTCAAAGTGACATAACACAGATTAATGGGAGAAAATAAAATTAAATTTTATATATAAAGAAAACTCACATACATAAGAGGTTTAAAGGCAGAAGGGTTAAATGATTTAGTTGTCACTCAGTATCTGCATGGGATTAATTCTTGGACTTACTGCGGATACCAAAATCCTTGAATGTTCAAGCCTCAACTGGCCTTCTATATCTGAGGATTTCCCATCTGTGGATTCCGCCAACAGAGATTCGTAGACATAGTACATAATCCAGAGTTATTTGAATCTGTGAATGTGGAACTGGTGGATACAGATACATTTATTGAAGAAAATCCCTGTATAAGTGACTTGTGATCAAAGCTGAGTTGTTCAGGGGTCAATTCTCTATATGTTGTCCTAAGCTAAGGAGTGGAAAAGGGCATCAAACTGGGGAAAGACATTTCACAGGACAATAAGAAGAGCAGGTGATTGATTAGAAATTTGCCCTGCCGTACAAATGGATCACTTAGTAAAATTTATTTCTGCTAATAATTACTATTCTGGAAGATCCCTAGTTTAAATTATTCTTGGTGGTTCAGGAAGGGGCCAAAGTTTCTCTTGAGTCCCTAGGATCTCTGTTGCCTTTTAGGTCAAAATAATCTATATGCCAAGGTGACAAATTTGGGGAGACTTGTTCTGAAGTCCTCCAACAGGATAAGTGGAAAATGCCCAAATATGCTTTGTTTTTTTAGTAGAAAGTAACGCATTGTTGAAAATAGCAAGATAAGGACAGGTGAGGCATACAGCTATGCACAACATTTAATTTCACCTCTGACTATGGTCCTAAAAGGAGAAAATCTTTTCCTTTTGAAACACTAAATTGTAAAGTTGATGAAGTACCCCTTAGAGATTCCTTATCTTCCTGTTTCCCACTGATGCCCCTCCCTCCAACAAAAACAAGCAAGAAAGGAGGTAATTTTTTTCTGGATTGTCTAGCTGATTACTGGTAGAGCTAGAACTGGGAAGTTTTCTTGTTCTTGGGCTCTAAAATCACTGTGGATGGTGACTGCAGCCATGAAATTAAAAGATGCTTGCTCCTTGGGAGAAAAGCTATGACAGACTTAGACAGAATATTAAAAAACAGAGACATTACTTTGCCAACAAAGGTCTGTATAGTCAAAGCTATGGTTTTTCTAGTAGCCATGTATGAATGTGAGAGCTGGACCATAAAGAAGGCTGAGCGCTGAAGAAGTGATGCTTTTAAACTGTGGTGTTGGAGAAGACACTTGCAAGTCCCTTGCACTGCAAGGAGATCAGACCAGTCAATCCTTAAGGAAATAAGCCCTGAATATTCATTGGAAGGACTTATGCTGAAGCGGAAGCTCCAATACTTGGGCCACCTGATTGTGTAAAGCTGACTCCTTGGAAAAGACCCTGACGCTGGGAAGGATTGACGACAGGAAGAGAAGAGGACTACACAGGGCAAGATGGTTGAATGGCATCACTGATTCAATGGACAAGAATTTGAGCAAACTCAAATTTGTCCCTGGTGAAGGGCAGGGAAGCCTAGGATGCCTCAGTCCAGAGGGTTGCAAAAAGTCAAACAGAACTGAGCAACTGAACAACAACTTGGTCATTGCACAAATGTGAATTCTTCAGAATGACTTTATGTGTTCTAAACTGTTGTAAAACCTGTTTTAAGTTAGGTTTTATTCAAAGTTTGGTCCATGAAACTAGGTTTACAGAACTTTGCCCGTAAGTTATTTTTCTGTTTTATTATTTGAATTTTAGTTGTGAACAATACATTTGTGTTATCTGAAGAATTGGTTATACTACAACTAAGTTTAGTAAACAGTCCAGTTTTACTTTGTGAACATTGCTTTCATTTTCACTTCTGCACTAGTGTCCCTAGGAGAGCACATGAATAGCTTTGGTTTCTGATAATATTCATCTTGATTTTTCCCCTTAAAAAGTTCTTTTTTTAATGCTTTATTCCTTTTGAAACACTAAATTGTAAAGTTGATGAAGTACCCTTAGAGATTCCTTATCTTCCTGTTTCCCACTGATGCCCCTCCTCCATCAAAAACAAGCAAGAAAGGAGGTAATTTTTTTCTGGATTGTCTAGCTGATTACTGGTAGAGCTAGAACTGGGAAGTTTTCTTGTTCTTGGGCTCTAAAATCACTGTGGATGGTGACTGCAGCCATGAAATTAAAAGATGCTTGCTCCTTGGGAGAAAAGCTATGACAGACTTAGACAGAATATTAAAAAACAGAGACATTACTTTGCCAACAAAGGTCTGTATAGTCAAAGCTATGGTTTTTCTAGTAGCCATGTATGAATGTGAGAGCTGGACCATAAAGAAGGCTGAGCGCTGAAGAAGTGATGCTTTTAAACTGTGGTGTTGGAGAAGACACTTGCAAGTCCCTTGCACTGCAAGGAGATCAGACCAGTCAATCCTTAAGGAAATAAGCCCTGAATATTCATTGGAAGGACTTATGCTGAAGCGGAAGCTCCAATACTTGGGCCACCTGATTGTGTAAAGCTGACTCCTTGGAAAAGACCCTGACGCTGGGAAGGATTGACGACAGGAAGAGAAGAGGACTACACAGGGCAAGATGGTTGAATGGCATCACTGATTCAATGGACAAGAATTTGAGCAAACTCAAATTTGTCCCTGGTGAAGGGCAGGGAAGCCTAGGATGCCTCAGTCCAGAGGGTTGCAAAAAGTCAAACAGAACTGAGCAACTGAACAACAACTTGGTCATTGCACAAATGTGAATTCTTCAGAATGACTTTATGTGTTCTAAACTGTTGTAAAACCTGTTTTAAGTTAGGTTTTATTCAAAGTTTGGTCCATGAAACTAGGTTTACAGAACTTTGCCCGTAAGTTATTTTTCTGTTTTATTATTTGAATTTTAGTTGTGAACAATACATTTGTGTTATCTGAAGAATTGGTTATACTACAACTAAGTTTAGTAAACAGTCCAGTTTTACTTTGTGAACATTGCTTTCATTTTCACTTCTGCACTAGTGTCCCTAGGAGAGCACATGAATAGCTTTGGTTTCTGATAATATTCATCTTGATTTTTCCCCTTAAGAGAAATTGGAGAGTTCTTTAATATTTATTGAAAATTATAAGCTACTAACAGATGTGCTGACAATTTAAATTCCTTTTGAACAGAGCCCTAAAAGAAAACATTTTCAAATACAAATCTTAAATTCAAAAATCTAAGGGAAAATACAGATCTAAAGTTTCAAATACTGTTGCCAAAATCTGTCTGGGCAAAGAGATTAAGAATAAGCGGAGTAGACTTTAAAAGACCAATAACACCTTGCTAGCACATTGCTAATAAGGACTAATAGGTACTTAAACTGATGAAAGTGATTCAGACAACAATGTATTAACCCCCTACTGTGTCCTGCTTTTAGCTCTTAATAGACATTAGCCTTTTAAAGAAAGACTAACACTTTTATATTCGTTTTCTAAGCTTTTGATACATTAGTGAACTGCAACAGCCACTTGCTATATTTGATTCTTAAAGCTCAGTGCATTTTCCAGAGTACTTTTGAGAAACGCTAACTGCTCTGAAAGTTTAGATTCTATATAGTCTTTAAGAATTTTTCAGTGTAATAAGAAATACATTTTGATTACTATAACCAAAGTTTTTTGTAGAAGTTGTATGGGAGGAATAAATGCATATATTTTTCACTGACAAAGAGAATGTTATATATAGTAAAAATGTGTTCATTCTCAGGGTTTTTTTTTTTTTAATTTTGGCCTCTTTTGCTGTTTTTTAATTTATTTATCTCCATCCATCTTTATTCCTTGGCCTTTGTGGGCCTCCCACATCATTGGCCTCTCCGGCTGCAGAGCACTGGCTCACCCATCCAGCTGCTCTGCAGCATGCGGGATCCTCCCAGACCAGGGATCGAACTGGTACCCCCCACATTGCAAGGTGGACTCTCCACTCACTGGACCACCAGGGAAGCCCCTCAGGGTTTTTTTTAAGCATAAAGTCAGATAATTTCCAGCAGTATCATATCTATGAAATTATAAGTATTATAAATGGTTATTTTCTAGAAGTAAGTCTTATTTTTAAAGATTTGTAAGTACTTATGTATGAGGAAAAAGGATTTTAAAAATACATTTTCCTTTAAAATACAAAAACAACTTGAATGCTGACTCCCGTAAGTTAGAAATAACTTAGGTGTTTAGGTATATAGCTTTCAATAATATTTCTTTAGAGAAGAGATTAGCAAATAGTTTTTGGATGTTTTATATTTCATGCTTCATAGTAATTCCGGATATAAATCTAATAGAGATTTGACTTTGTTTGCAAACAACCTTGAAGAAGCTGATTGCATGATAGAAGTAAATGTTGAAGACTATATTGACTGGATTAAATAATGTTGTGATGTATATAATTTGGGTAAATTAAGATTTTACCAAAAATTGGGGGCTTTGATAATTCCTTAAAGTGAAAAATAAAAGCATAGTACCTCGGGCTTCCCTGGTGGTCCAGTGAGTAGGGACATCGCCTTGCAGTGCAAGGGGCGCCGGTTCGACCCCTGGCCTGGGAAGATCCCATGTGCCACAGAGCTGCTGGACTGATGTGTCCAATTACCGAGCCAGAGCTCTGGAGCGCATGCACCCAGAGATGGTGCTCTGCGACAACAGAGGCCACCACGATGGGAGGCCCACACGGGCCAAAGAACAAAGATGGATGAGAATGGACAAATGAAAGACCAATAGAAATGGCCTGCCTGCTCCCCTCACCCCAACCCCCCCAAAATAAATAATAAAATAAATAAATCTTAAAAAAAAAAAAAAAAGCATAGTACCTAATTTGTGGTCTATATGGCACTGTTTTTGTGACCACAGGAATAAATGATATATTCACAAAGTACATTTCTGTTATTTCTCATGCTTGTTGAAACCAGGGGAAAAAAATGAAACATATTTATGAGAGTTTGGTTTTTACAGTCTGTGGATTTATTATTATGACTACCAAGCTAATAGTGTAGGTTTAGGCATAGGATTTAAGTTTATTACTGAAGATTTTATTGAGGCATAGCTATTTTGCTAGGAATAATTGTTGTTGTTGTTAAGGTCAAGTGCATATTATATACCAATCGATCATCCCTTTCTTCTGGAATAGATGTTTTCTATAAAAGTAAAATGAGGTAAATCCTTTTTCTCCATCTTATTTTTGAAATATATTCTTCAGTTTAATGTCCCACTTTGCTGAAATTTTGTTTTCATAAATTAGAAACATTGAAACAGGTCTTGAATGGCAAGAAATTCTGGAAAGACTGGAATTCTCTGTTGGGAACCAAAGGACAAAAACCATTCACTGTTCATGTGCAGATTTTACTTACATTGAAACAGAGGTGGTTAGTATATTTGAAGACATCAACAACCAATTCTTTCCCCAGCAGCAAGCATATAGAAGCTTATCTTTCTTGTACTTCTAAGTGGCTCCCACAGCCCTTGAAAGTCCCTTTCTTCTCTTGGGAAAAATCAGTAAACAAATTTGAGCACTTTTGGTGAAAGAAGATATAAGATGATTCCTGGAATCATTCTGTCAGATATTAATACTATTACCCATCTGGACTATCATAAGTTTTCCCAATTCTGAGAATTCCTTCATTGGATTTATTTCAGTAGCTGTTTATTAAACATATACTATGAGCAGGGCACTATGCTAAATATTGACAACTGATGTGTCCAATTACCGAGCCAGAGCTCTGGCACGCATGAGCCCAGGGCTAGTGCTCTGTGACAACAGAGGCCACCACGATGGGAGGCCCACGGGAGTTAAAGAACAAGGACGGATGAAAATAGAGAAATGAAAGACCAATAGAAGTGGCCTGCCTGCTCCCCTCACCCCAACCCCCCCAAAATAAATAATAAAATAAATAAATCTTAAAAAAAAAAAAAAAAAGCATAGTACCTAATTTGTGGTCTATATGGCACTGTTTTTGTGACCACAGGAATAAATGATATATTCACAAAGTACATTTCTGTTATTTCTCATGCTTGTTGAAACCAGGGGAAAAAAATGAAACATATTTATGAGAGTTTGGTTTTTACAGTCTGTGGATTTATTATTATGACTACCAAGCTAATAGTGTAGGTTTAGGCATAGGATTTAAGTTTATTACTGAAGATTTTATTGAGGCATAGCTATTTTGCTAGGAATAATTGTTGTTGTTGTTAAGGTCAAGTGCATATTATATACCAATCGATCATCCCTTTCTTCTGGAATAGATGTTTTCTATAAAAGTAAAATGAGGTAAATCCTTTTTCTCCATCTTATTTTTGAAATATATTCTTCAGTTTAATGTCCCACTTTGCTGAAATTTTGTTTTCATAAATTAGAAACATTGAAACAGGTCTTGAATGGCAAGAAATTCTGGAAAGACTGGAATTCTCTGTTGGGAACCAAAGGACAAAAACCATTCACTGTTCATGTGCAGATTTTACTTACATTGAAACAGAGGTGGTTAGTATATTTGAAGACATCAACAACCAATTCTTTCCCCAGCAGCAAGCATATAGAAGCTTATCTTTCTTGTACTTCTAAGTGGCTCCCACAGCCCTTGAAAGTCCCTTTCTTCTCTTGGGAAAAATCAGTAAACAAATTTGAGCACTTTTGGTGAAAGAAGATATAAGATGATTCCTGGAATCATTCTGTCAGATATTAATACTATTACCCATCTGGACTATCATAAGTTTTCCCAATTCTGAGAATTCCTTCATTGGATTTATTTCAGTAGCTGTTTATTAAACATATACTATGAGCAGGGCACTATGCTAAATATTGACAACTATTCACCAACACTTTGTTACTCAGTTTTTGCCAAAATCGGCCTCTCATACTATCCTCAGTTTTTACTTGAACATTAATAAGTACTATTTAACACATAATACATAATATCCTAGTTTAACATTGCATAATATCAGATGTTCAGGTTTATACTCATTGTGAAACTTCAGGCTAGTGTCTTCCTTATTTGATGTATAAAATTGTGAAATTAGTTGTGCTTCACTTAAGATACAGTGTTACTACCTTAGATAAACTAAGTTTGTGACTTTAAGTCATTTTAATAGCAAGGACAGTATTTTGAATTAAAAGTAAGTATTACAGCATTGCTGTGAATTACAAATAAATACTATACAGCTGCTACTGCTTAGTCACTCAGTCATGTCTGACCCTTTGTGACCTCATGGACTGCAGCCCATCAGGCTCCTCTGTCCATGAAATTCTCTAGGCTAGGATATTGGATTGGGTTGCCATGGCCTCTTTCAAGGGGATCTTCCCAACCCAGGAATGGGATCTGGGTCTCCTGCATTGCAGGCAGATTCCTCACCACTGAGCCATCGGAAGCTTTATATATATATATATATATATATATATATATAAAATTTATATTTATATTTGGATAAATGTAGCCTGTAACTCGCCAGGCTTCTCTGTGCATGGAATTTTCTAGGCAAAAATACTGGAGTAAGTTGCCATTTCCTTCTCCAAAATATTATACAGAGTACTGCCTTAAACTCAATAAATGATGAGAAAAATGCTGAAAAGAGAAAAGCAGTCATATATCACTTTTAAAATTGACTTGCTGAATATTCAAGTTTTCTGCTTCTAAAATTTATTCTCCTTACCTCTTAAGGTAATTACCTTAAGCCTCCCTTTGCTTATTTTGACAGCATAAAAAGACACGGGAACAGCATTGTTGCTATTTTTTGAGCTTTTACTACGTGTCATACATTAGTCATTTAAGCCTCAGAATTCATATGTGAAGTAATAGCAATAATCCCATTTTACAGATGAAGAAATTGAGTTTAAATAGTTTTTCCCAAAATAAACAACTCAAAAAAGGTAGAGCCAGGATGAGAGCACCTGTTTGACAAATTTATAAGTGATGAGACCATATGAGGTCATTGGGTACAGAAAGATGAATGACACCTTCTATTTTCTAGGAGCTTATGGTGTCAGAGAAAGAGAGGTCATGAGTAAGGTCAGAATGCTTCATGAGGTCAGATGAGGTTATGACATACTGCCTCTTGGACAGAGTTTTCCAGCCTTGACAGTTGTGACATTTTGGCCCGAGTAAGTCTCTGTTGGAGACTGGGTAAAGGCTGTCCTTTATATTGTAGTGTGTTTAAAAGCAGTAAGTCTGGCCTTTACCCACTAGATGTTAGTAGCACACCTTCCCTTTCTGCCTCTCGCCCCTACACACACACACACACACACACACACACATGCAGGCACTCACACACTTGTGACAAGCAAAATTGTCTCTAGACATTGTCAAATGCTCTTCTGGTAGGTGACGAAAAAAATTGTCCTTGTTGAGAACCAGTGCTCTAGGGTTAAAGAAGACTTATCGCAAGTGACATTTGAGTGGAATCTTGTAGAAGTCACATTCTAGATAGAGCTAATGGGTGTGAATCAGTATATATGACATTGAGGAGTCAGTAAAATGTGGTGGCTGGAGCATTTAGGGTGTGTGAGTACTCAGGAGACAGAAAGTAAATAGTTGACAAAATAATTTAGGAATGAAGTCTAGATTTGTAGATGAGTGGCGGTCTGACTGATCTGCACCTTATTTCATTCCTTTTTGCTTCTCTGGATCTCTCCACTAGAGAGTTCTTTCTTTGAGGGCGGAGACAATGTCACTGTTCTTCACCATTGAAGCCTAGTGCCTTTCATGATATTTGGCACAACCTTGTAAAGAAGAAAGGACAAAAATAGGAAACGTACAGATGTGAAAACCCTTGAAACCTCGAGGTTGTGGTGGCCATGAGAATGGAACTTGAAGACTTACAAATGCAGGAAGTGTAATTAACCAAGGGTCCTAGCTACTGGACTGTGAAATCTTTTAGTATATTTTCCCTGAAGCCTAACTTCTCATAAGCTGCAGACAGCAAGTGACCAATAGGCCTTTTCCTGGGGGACGTGGGATTGCCATAACAGCCAGCTGTACCCTGAGCATGCCCCAGTGACCTTTCATACTTTTCTAAAAGTGTATGGCAATCTAGACTGCTTGCTCCTAGCCTTTCTTCACTCTTCCTTCAGGCTTAGCCTTGCATCATGGTCTGATGACTATCCCAGCCTCTCCAGCTCCTTTCCCATTTTCTTTCTCATAGGTATTTTGCACTGACAAAATCCTGCAGGGTTGATCCCATTTTGGTGCCTGCTTCTCCAAGGACCTAGCTAACAGAAATTAAGTGACTTTCAAATGTGTATACCGATATTAAGTGGCAAAATAGGTTCTACAACCTAGGGTTTAGGTCTCTTGGTCCGTGCCTCTAGCCATTATATGCTATCCTTCAGGAAGGCAATATTTTTTGACTCTGGCATTTATTTTTCCTAGCTAGCCTTTTGAGTCAAATGGTGTGATTAAATACATTAATTCTGTAGTTGATTATCAAATCTTAACTCTGTTATTGCAGATCTCAGGCCATTTAATTTGGCTTTTTGTCATGTTGCCAGAAAATGGCATGAAAGTGGAGGAAAATACAATGGACAGTTTATGCTTTGTTAAGGAATGTGTTCTGAAACCTTTTCAAATCCCCCATGTTGGTGAGCACAATAATTTTTTAGATTCCTTTACTACTGTTATCATTATCAGTAGCAATTGACTTTTTTTGTTTTTGGCTGTTTTTCCTCAAAGAAACAAAATGAATTTTTGTTTGTTTGTGGTTAGTTCATTTATCAGAGTTATATCACACACAGAAACAAAAGAAAGAATCGCTGTGTTGAGATCAGATTCCAGACAGTTGTCAGACTCATTCACCATATTGGTGACTTGTTCCTGAATATCACACAGCTCAAAACCATAGCTGTATTTCAGCAAAATTAAAATTATATGAACATTTTAGGGTATTTACAGAGAAAATCCCATGGACAGAGGAGCATGATGGGCCCCAGTCCATGGGATTGCAAGAGTCAAACACGACTTAGTAACTAAACAACTACCACCACTGAGGATTAAGTCCTCAAATGTTAAGTCTTCTGTATTATTATTTTCTTAGAGGCCAGTGACATATGGGGAAAAAAATCATTGAGGACCTTTTAAAAAATAACTTATTTTTTTCTTTTCTTTAGAATAGAAAATGTTTACATTACCTGGCCTTAGAAATATGAAATAGTGTTTACTAAGTGGGATAAATATTATAAATTTTCTACTCATTAATTTTATGATCAGTAAGGTTGGGAGAGGGGGACAGATCAACGAAAGACATGTAGATGGAAGAGGTATAAGACAACAGAGAAAGGGAATAAGGGATAGAAAGAAAGTGTTTGATTTGGACTCTCGGCCTCAGGTAACATTTCACTTAGTCTATCCACGAAGGGGCTAAGCTCCATGAGATGACAAAACATGCTTTATTCTCTTTGCAGTCTCCAGAATCCAGGATAGCACCTTGAACTTCAAGAAGTGTTTGATTCATAGCTGAGTGACAGGCTGTTGAATCTGTGCTCTTCGAATATTCTAATCCTTAGAGAGAGCTCTCTGATTGGGATAGCTAGAGTGACCTCTCGGGATAGAATCTATTCCCCAAATTTATCAGCAGTAGTCTGAGGAATAAGTTTAGGCAAGGACTAAATTCAGGCTGAAGCTAATCTCCCTACTGTATGATTAAAGTCTCCCTCCAGCCCTTACCAAAATACGCAGTTTCCTCTGACTAGAACATTCCCCATCATACTGCTTTGAATAATACTTAGTCTTCAATTTTCAGGTCTCTTCTCCTTTGTAAAAATTTTAATTGGAGGATCGCTGCTTTACAGTGTTTTGTTGTTTTCTGTTGTACAACATCGTGAATCACTCACAACCATATATATACGTACATACATGTGTATATATATGTATTCCCTCCTCTAAAGCCTCCCTCCACCCTAGGTGTCTTCTTAATCATTAATTCTTTACTGTACAAATCGTGTCCTCACAACATCAAGAATCATCAAAACTTGTTCCTGAATAAAGCTGTATTTCAGCAAAATTAAAATTATATGAACATTTTAGGGTATTTACAGAGAAAATCCCATGGACAGAGGAGCATGATGGGCCCCAGTCCATGGGATTGCAAGAGTCAAACACGACTTAGTAACTAAACAACTACCACCACTGAGGATTAAGTCCTCAAATGTTAAGTCTTCTGTATTATTATTTTCTTAGAGGCCAGTGACATATGGGGAAAAAAATCATTGAGGACCTTTTAAAAAATAACTTATTTTTTTCTTTTCTTTAGAATAGAAAATGTTTACATTACCTGGCCTTAGAAATATGAAATAGTGTTTACTAAGTGGGATAAATATTATAAATTTTCTACTCATTAATTTTATGATCAGTAAGGTTGGGAGAGGGGGACAGATCAACGAAAGACATGTAGATGGAAGAGGTATAAGACAACAGAGAAAGGGAATAAGGGATAGAAAGAAAGTGTTTGATTTGGACTCTCGGCCTCAGGTAACATTTCACTTAGTCTATCCACGAAGGGGCTAAGCTCCATGAGATGACAAAACATGCTTTATTCTCTTTGCAGTCTCCAGAATCCAGGATAGCACCTTGAACTTCAAGAAGTGTTTGATTCATAGCTGAGTGACAGGCTGTTGAATCTGTGCTCTTCGAATATTCTAATCCTTAGAGAGAGCTCTCTGATTGGGATAGCTAGAGTGACCTCTCGGGATAGAATCTATTCCCCAAATTTATCAGCAGTAGTCTGAGGAATAAGTTTAGGCAAGGACTAAATTCAGGCTGAAGCTAATCTCCCTACTGTATGATTAAAGTCTCCCTCCAGCCCTTACCAAAATACGCAGTTTCCTCTGACTAGAACATTCCCCATCATACTGCTTTGAATAATACTTAGTCTTCAATTTTCAGGTCTCTTCTCCTTTGTAAAAATTTTAATTGGAGGATCGCTGCTTTACAGTGTTTTGTTGTTTTCTGTTGTACAACATCGTGAATCACTCACAACCATATATATACGTATATACATGTGTATATATATATGTATTCCCTCCCTCTAAAGCCTCCCTCCACCCTAGGTGTCTTCTTAATCATTAATTCTTTACTGAAGTCTTCCCTAGAGAATGGCAGAATCACCTACTCTTTGCATGTGTTGCAAGCACCGTCAAACCTACAGATTTACATGCATCTGCACCCTTACTTTCCTCATTACTTACTTGTAGAGTCTTATTGAAAGCCATCATTCTGTCTGTGTGCCAAATCCCATTCCCTTGCTCTATGTGTTTGTCTCTTTACCAGTTTGTTCCTCTACAAAGTGGGTAGAAGATTTAAATAGATATTTCTCCAAAGAAGACATACAGATGGCCAAATATACAAGAGAAGATGCTCAGCATTACTAAATATCAGAGAAGTGCACATCAAAACTACAATGTGACCAGTCAGAATGGCCATCATCAAAAAATCTACCAACAATAAATAGGTGTGAAGAAAAAGGGAACCCTCCTACACTGTTGGTTGGAATGTAAATTGGTCCAGCCACTATGGAGAACAGTATAGAGGTTCCTTAAAAGATTAAAAATAGAACTGCCATATGACCCAGCAATAGCACTCCTGGGCATATACCTGAAGAAAACTGTAATTCAAAAAGATACATGCACCCCAGTGTTCTTTGCAGCACTGTTTACAATAACTGGCACATAGAAGCAACCTAAATGTACATCAACAGAGGAATGGATAAAGAAGTGTGGTGTATTATATACAATGGGATCTTACTCAGCCATAAAAAAGAACGAAACAATGCCATTTGCAGCAACATGAACGTACCTAGAGATTGTCATACTAAGTGAAGTAAGTCAGACACAGAAAGACAGATACCATATGACAGTGCTTGTTAAATCTAAAAAAAAAAGTTACAAGTGAACTTATTTTCAAAACAGAAGTATGGATACAAGTTCTCATGGATATAGAGTACAAACTTAAAAATTACCAGCATTTAAGAAGGGAAAATGATAAATTGGGAAATTGGGACTGATCCATACACTTTACTATATATCTATATCTATATTTATCTATCTATATATATATACACTATATATATAGAGAGAGAGAGTAAATATATATATATATACACTATATATATATAGTATATAGTATACTATAGTATATAGTATATAGTAAATATATATATACACTATATAGTGTATATATATATATATATATAGCACATATATATATAGTGTGTGTGTGTATATATATATATATATATATATATATATATATATATAAAGAAAGATAGCAAATAACCTGCTGTGTAGCACAGAGAACGCTACTCAATACTCTAATGGCTTATATGGGAAAAGAATCTTAAAAAGAGAAAGATAGTAGATAAATTTTTATATATGTGTGAATGATTTCACTTAGCTGTACACCTGAAACTAACACAGTATTGTGAGTCACCTATATGCCAATAAAAATGAAAAAGCAACAACAAGCAGTTGGCAAGAAAATAATAAATTGTCTCTGCTTAAAACAACAAAGTAGGTATTCTTTCCAAAAGATTAATGTAATTTATTGATGAGGTTGTGGTTCTGGAATACATTCTAGATTTTAATGTTGAATTCTTATTTGGATAACTGAATGTCTGTACATTTCTTTTAGTATCTTTTTTTTCTTCTATTTTTTTTTTTTAAGGCTCCCAGGTAGCCTTTTACTTGCTACTATGTTTTAGAAGGAGAAAAATATGAGATAGGGTTTGATGAGTAGTTAAGAAAAGTATTTCTAAAGGTATCTATCACTCCTACCTCTTATTCTCATTAAGAATGTAGGTTACCTCAAGAAAGAAAAATATCTGTATAGTTGTTTCTGTAGCGGAATAGTGCTGGTGGGCTTCTTGACTTCGATGTACTGAAATGCTGGTCTTAGTAGTATGTTCCATGAGTAAGATGGGCAGGGAAGGCAGGTAATCCAGCTAAAGATGACTGACCTTTTCTATAGAGCAGTATATTTCAAACTTGTGATGTATGGATACAAGTTCTCATGGATATAGAGTACAAACTTAAAAATTACCAGCATTTAAGAAGGGAAAATGATAAATTGGGAAATTGGGACTGATCCATACACTTTACTATATATCTATATCTATATTTATCTATCTATATATATATACACTATATATATAGAGAGAGAGAGTAAATATATATATATATACACTATATATATATAGTATATAGTATACTATAGTATATAGTATATAGTAAATATATATATACACTATATAGTGTATATATATATATATATATAGCACATATATATATAGTGTGTGTGTATATATATATATATATATATATATATATATATATATATATAAAGAAAGATAGCAAATAACCTGCTGTGTAGCACAGAGAACGCTACTCAATACTCTAATGGCTTATATGGGAAAAGAATCTTAAAAAGAGAAAGATAGTAGATAAATTTTTATATATGTGTGAATGATTTCACTTAGCTGTACACCTGAAACTAACACAGTATTGTGAGTCACCTATATGCCAATAAAAATGAAAAAGCAACAACAAGCAGTTGGCAAGAAAATAATAAATTGTCTCTGCTTAAAACAACAAAGTAGGTATTCTTTCCAAAAGATTAATGTAATTTATTGATGAGGTTGTGGTTCTGGAATACATTCTAGATTTTAATGTTGAATTCTTATTTGGATAACTGAATGTCTGTACATTTCTTTTAGTATCTTTTTTTTCTTCTATTTTTTTTTTTTAAGGCTCCCAGGTAGCCTTTTACTTGCTACTATGTTTTAGAAGGAGAAAAATATGAGATAGGGTTTGATGAGTAGTTAAGAAAAGTATTTCTAAAGGTATCTATCACTCCTACCTCTTATTCTCATTAAGAATGTAGGTTACCTCAAGAAAGAAAAATATCTGTATAGTTGTTTCTGTAGCGGAATAGTGCTGGTGGGCTTCTTGACTTCGATGTACTGAAATGCTGGTCTTAGTAGTATGTTCCATGAGTAAGATGGGCAGGGAAGGCAGGTAATCCAGCTAAAGATGACTGACCTTTTCTATAGAGCAGTATATTTCAAACTTGTGATGTATGCCAGAGTAAGAAATAGATTTTTTTTCTTTTTTGCATCATAGCACAGTAGACATATACACACATATATTTATAAAACTGAAACAAAAGTTAAATGAAATAACCCTATTTTTACCACTTAGGATATACTCTGGTATTTCCAGTTCTGTTCTCTTCCATTAAAATGGTGCTGACCACAACTCCTGAATTGATTTCAGAAGTCACGGATTACAACCCTGACCAGTAGGTTACAACTAGCCATTTGGAAACCCTGATAGGAGTAGCTGGTGACTAAAAATCTATTCACACTGGCCAGCTAAGCAAGCAGGATCTCAGCCCAGTGGGAATGCTTAGTATGGGAAGGACATGAGTAACAGTTACTGAATACCTGTTATGTGCAGCATTAGTACCTATTTTATATTCACTACAGTGTTGTAGAGTCAATGGCAAAGGTCAGAACTAAGGTTTGGAATTCGTCTGCCTAACTCCAAAGCTCAAGCATTTGTACCAAGTTACTGTATCTCCCAGATAAGTGACATTGCAACAGGCATTCTAAAGTTAGAAGAGAATTAGTGACATTTAGGTGTCTTCAAAATTTTATAGTGGAAAATAACAATAAAAAGCCCCATTAAATGTGAGTTGAGACAGGCATAAACATTGACAAACAGTTAAATAGTGATAGATTATATTGGCTTTCCAGGGAGCTTAAGTTCTTCATGCCTCTGCTCATCCAAGAGGTAGAGGTAATATCCTTAAGGCTGAGATATATGGGATTTTCTTGTTGGTAAGGTAAATGAAATGTTCAGAGGCTTTACTACTGCACCGGAGCAGATAATAAGGCAATTAGAACTGTTAAATTGATGAAACACCAGACTAGGATGAATTATATCATGAATTGTAAAGAAACAGGAAATTTTATGGCAACTTTTGAGACCTAAAGGTGAAAGATATGTCAGCGAAGTGAAGAGAAAAGTGAATGAGGGGCTTTTCTATAGAGCAGTATATTTCCATGAGTAAGATGGGCAGGGAAGGCAGGTAATCCAGCTAAAGATGACTGACCTTTTCTATAGAGCAGTATATTTCAAACTTGTGATGTATGCCAGAGTAAGAAATAGATTTTTTTTCTTTTTTGCATCATAGCACAGTAGACATATACACACATATATTTATAAAACTGAAACAAAAGTTAAATGAAATAACCCTATTTTTACCACTTAGGATATACTCTGGTATTTCCAGTTCTGTTCTCTTCCATTAAAATGGTGCTGACCACAACTCCTGAATTGATTTCAGAAGTCACGGATTACAACCCTGACCAGTAGGTTACAACTAGCCATTTGGAAACACTGATAGGAGTAGCTGGTGACTAAAAATCTATTCACACTGGCCAGCTAAGCAAGCAGGATCTCAGCCCAGTGGGAATGCTTAGTATGGGAAGGACATGAGTAACAGTTACTGAATACCTGTTATGTGCAGCATTAGTACCTATTTTATATTCACTACAGTGTTGTAGAGTCAATGGCAAAGGTCAGAACTAAGGTTTGGAATTCGTCTGCCTAACTCCAAAGCTCAAGCATTTGTACCAAGTTACTGTATCTCCCAGATAAGTGACATTGCAACAGGCATTCTAAAGTTAGAAGAGAATTAGTGACATTTAGGTGTCTTCAAAATTTTATAGTGGAAAATAACAATAAAAAGCCCCATTAAATGTGAGTTGAGACAGGCATAAACATTGACAAACAGTTAAATAGTGATAGATTATATTGGCTTTCCAGGGAGCTTAAGTTCTTCATGCCTCTGCTCATCCAAGAGGTAGAGGTAATATCCTTAAGGCTGAGATATATGGGATTTTCTTGTTGGTAAGGTAAATGAAATGTTCAGAGGCTTTACTACTGCACCGGAGCAGATAATAAGGCAATTAGAACTGTTAAATTGATGAAACACCAGACTAGGATGAATTATATCATGAATTGTAAAGAAACAGGAAATTTTATGGCAACTTTTGAGACCTAAAGGTGAAAGATATGTCAGCGAAGTGAAGAGAAATTGATAGTTAAACTTAAAGTGCTATATTTATTGACCTGAAAACCCAACTAAGCATTTTAGGGTCAGTTTTAGAATACTATTTATCAGCTTTGTAAATAGAAAAGATTATCAGTCTATACTGATAGTTTGATTTCCTCTATTACTAAAACGGATTTAAGATGTATTTCTTCCTTTCCGTTTTTTAGCTGCAACATACCCTAGGGCTCCTCTGTTCAACCTGTTTATTTTACAGATATTGAACCTGAGATTCAGAGAAATTAAGCAGCTTACCCAGGATCACATTACAAACTAGTCAAGAATTAGAACTAACACCCAGATAGCCTGGCATTGTGTTGGCATAACTTTTGCTTGACCTGAGTAGGAACATTGGTAAGTTACTTCTTAAATATGCAGATTTAGAGAATACTCTATTTTCTTTAAAATCTCCATCACACACATAATCCCAGTGCTTACAAATAAGGCACTACTTGCCAGAGAAAGCTGGAAAATGATCACTGGAGATAGCTAGCCTTTTATGGAGGAAATGACATTTCCTCCATAAGGTAGAGGTAGATCTTGAGTGAGTGGGATGAGAAGGCGAGAATCCAGAAGGGGGAGTCCTGTCCTCTTAGCAAAAGAAATAAAATAGAAATCTCCAAAGGTCATTTAGGAAGTGACTAGGACATGCTTGGGGCACTTTATGGACATAATGATAATTGTGTTAGAAGTATGGAATGTATAATGAGAAATACTGCCAAGGGGTCTTAAATGTCCTTTTGAGAAATTTGGAATGCTGTAGACATCATTTCTATTTATTGAATTGTCTGAGTAAAGTAAAAGAATTCTAGGGACAATTTGAAGGCTGTGTTGTCCAGATGAAGAGAACAGTTGTTGCCTAGTGTTTACATTTTTTTCCCCAGGTAAATTTTTTAACTCCAGATCAACCTGATCTCTGTTGGATGATGTCTAGTTAAGTGCATAGTAGTGGTCACACAGTCTGTGCCTATTTAAAATGGATGAGTTTCTGCTTTGGGAATTTCTTTTAAGTGGAGGTAATCCTGTTTCTTGTTGTTCTGTTTTTAACACAAATCAGAATGTATGTACAGTGTGTACAAAATAATGAAAAATGAACAATAAGCATACGGAGATGTGAAGGACAGATTAACCCAGATTAACTTGAATAATCTTACTGTGTTAGCTTTTTAATAGGTTAGAATTACAAAATTAATATTCATTCAGATAAGCTAATATCTAATTTTCATTAGACTAGTTAATACTATTTTAAGAAAATGAAAATAAATTCTAGTTAGTTGTCAGCATGGGCTAAAAACTAGCAGTTGGATTACACCAAAGATAATAATGGCATCACATTGAATTGGGGGTGGTGTTCATTATGGTGCCATAGGTGTTATATTAAACACAATTTTTTTTTTTCTGAATTCAGTTATTCTAACAGGGTTTGGTGGCACCTTTAAGATTTTCTACATAAAATCATACTGCCGCAGCTCATCAGCCAGGTATACACACACACACACACACACACACACACACACACACACAGAAAGGATGGGAACGGGGAGCTCAAGACCTCTTGGGTCAAGGCCTAAATACAATTTTATTTAAATCATATTAATTACTTGAAAGAAAGCATACAAGAAAATCCGCAAAAGATGCAAAATTTGGATTGTAATTAGAGATGAAAAGAATTAGAGTGATGGGGCATACCTAGGTAAACATAATGAAATTTTCTTTGAAAAGTTAATTCCCTTGAGAGGAAAATGGAACAAATTAAATGCATTAAAATATTGTTTCTAATATAGCATTTCTAGTTTATTATGAGAAATTTGGAATGCTGTAGACATCATTTCTATTTATTGAATTGTCTGAGTAAAGTAAAAGAATTCTAGGGACAATTTGAAGGCTGTGTTGTCCAGATGAAGAGAACAGTTGTTGCCTAGTGTTTACATTTTTTTCCCCAGGTAAATTTTTTAACTCCAGATCAACCTGATCTCTGTTGGATGATGTCTAGTTAAGTGCATAGTAGTGGTCACACAGTCTGTGCCTATTTAAAATGGATGAGTTTCTGCTTTGGGAATTTCTTTTAAGTGGAGGTAATCCTGTTTCTTGTTGTTCTGTTTTTAACACAAATCAGAATGTATGTACAGTGTGTACAAAATAATGAAAAATGAACAATAAGCATACGGAGATGTGAAGGACAGATTAACCCAGATTAACTTGAATAATCTTACTGTGTTAGCTTTTTAATAGGTTAGAATTACAAAATTAATATTCATTCAGATAAGCTAATATCTAATTTTCATTAGACTAGTTAATACTATTTTAAGAAAATGAAAATAAATTCTAGTTAGTTGTCAGCATGGGCTAAAAACTAGCAGTTGGATTACACCAAAGATAATAATGGCATCACATTGAATTGGGGGTGGTGTTCATTATGGTGCCATAGGTGTTATATTAAACACAATTTTTTTTTTTCTGAATTCAGTTATTCTAACAGGGTTTGGTGGCACCTTTAAGATTTTCTACATAAAATCATACTGCCGCAGCTCATCAGCCAGGTATACACACACACACACACACACACACACACACACACAGAAAGGATGGGAACGGGGAGCTCAAGACCTCTTGGGTCAAGGCCTAAATACAATTTTATTTAAATCATATTAATTACTTGAAAGAAAGCATACAAGAAAATCCGCAAAAGATGCAAAATTTGGATTGTAATTAGAGATGAAAAGAATTAGAGTGATGGGGCATACCTAGGTAAACATAATGAAATTTTCTTTGAAAAGTTAATTCCCTTGAGAGGAAAATGGAACAAATTAAATGCATTAAAATATTGTTTCTAATATAGCATTTGCCAGTGAATGAAAGTTGAGTACCTTAGTTAAGAGCCTGTTTTTCCATATTGTGGTCCTTTGTATCCAGAATATCAGTAAACATTATCTCTCTCTCTTTTTTTTTTAATCTTTTTTTTTTTGGAAGGAGGGAGGGAGGGGGAAGGGCAGGCCACTTCTATTGGTCTTTCATTTATCTATTTTCATCCGTCTTTGTTCTTTGGCTCCTGTAGGCCTCCCATCGCGGTGGCCTCTGTCGTCTCAGAGCACCGGCTCTGAGCGCATGTGCCCCAGAGCTCCGGCTCGGTAATTGGACACATCAGTCCAGCAACTCTGTGGCACGTGGGATCTTCCCAGGCCAGGGATCGAACCGGCGCCCCTTGCACTGCAAGGCAGTGTCCTTACCCACTGGACCACCAGGGGAAGCCCCAACAGAATCTTTTTATATATGATTTCGTAAGTACAGACACCCATTTGTTTATAGAGAAAATATTTAAGATTGATAGAAATTCTGTAACAGGAAATGTGTTAAAGTTGCTCAGTAGTGTCCAACTCTTGGCGACCCGATGGACTGTAGCCCGCCAGGCTCCTCTGTCCATGGAATTCTCCAGGCAAGAATACTGGATTGGGTAGCCATGCCATCCTTCAGGAGGATCTTCCCAACCCAGGGATTGAACCTAGGTGCCTGTCAAGTGGATTCTTTACCATCTGAGCACCAGAGAAGCCCTGTAATAGGAAACTTGTAGTCACTCTTTGTCGAGAAACTATATGCTTAGGAAATTTTTTAGTAATGTCCCAAATCATTAACTGAGATACTTTTGTTTTTTTCTTTAAAGAGAAAAAAATTGTAATAGGTTTCTGCACTGATCAGTAATGCCCCCCATGAATATTAAATTGAGACTCTACCAAGAAATTACTTCTGAAGTCTTCTAAAAGTTTTTCCTTCTGAAAAAATTTAAAAAATTAACTTTTTCACTATACCAGTAAACTAAAATACTCTATTTTGTGACAAGTGCTTTCTTACCCATATAAATCTTAAATCTCCTTAAAGATAAGATTGATATACCTGCCTATATACACATGATAAAATAGAATTTCTCTAGGGGAACAGAACAGAAAAGGAAGTAAAAGGAAGAAAAATCAAATAAAGTGGACAGATGACATATTGAGCAAAGTATTTACCAACTACATGACAGATAAAGGATAAGATCTAGAATTCTTATAAATTAATAAGAGATATAAACACTCATCACACATAAAGGTAAAAATATAAAAGATACATACAGACAAAGGATTCAATAACATATGAACTTTAATAATAGCACTGTGGACTAAATATGGTTGTAAGTACTTGATAGGTTTAACCCATTTAATTCTCCCAGCTACTAATGTTGTCCTTGCTTTACCATTGAGAAAACTGAAGCACCAAGAATTTAAGTAACTTGCACCAGTGGAACCAGCAAGGCTTCAAATTCAGACTTTCAAATGCGTCCTTTAATGACTAATCACAAAAATACAAATACGCACAGCTATGATATCATTCCTTGGTGGCTTAGTGGTAAAGAATCTGCCTACAGTGCAGGAGACATGGATTTGATTCCCTGGGTCAGGAAGATTTCCTGGAGAAGGAAATAGCTACTGGCTCCAGTATTTCCATGGACAGAGGAAGCTGGTATGCTGCATTCTATGGGATCACAAAGAGTTAGACATGACTAAGCAGTTGAGCACACACACACATTATGTTCATCTCAGCATTTATAGTATTATTTGAAAATTGAAAATAATTTAAATTTTCACTGTTAAAATATTGCTTAAAACCTGCATGTAATCAGTGAAACACTATACATCCAGTTATTTAAAAATGCAGGATACAAGAATGTATGCACTGACATGGAAGGGCTTTCACAACCTATCGAGTGAGGCTAAATGAGGTCACTAGGGAAGGGATAGTAGTTATCATGTTAATTGTGCACTGCTTGGCACACTATAAGCGTATGGTAGCTATTGAATGGGTGGATGGATAGACAGAAGAATACAGTGTAGTAGAAAGTCTAACGTTTGAAACTAGAAGTCTTCTAAAAGTTTTTCCTTCTGAAAAATTTAAAAATTAACTTTCACTATACCAGTAAACTAAAATACTCTATTTTGTGACAAGTGCTTTCTTACCCATATAAATCTTAAATCTCCTTAAAGATAAGATTGATATACCTGCCTATATACACATGATAAAATAGAATTTCTCTAGGGGAACAGAACAGAAAAGGAAGTAAAAGGAAGAAAAATCAAATAAAGTGGACAGATGACATATTGAGCAAAGTATTTACCAACTACATGACAGATAAAGGATAAGATCTAGAATTCTTATAAATTAATAAGAGATATAAACACTCATCACACATAAAGGTAAAAATATAAAAGATACATACAGACAAAGGATTCAATAACATATGAACTTTAATAATAGCACTGTGGACTAAATATGGTTGTAAGTACTTGATAGGTTTAACCCATTTAATTCTCCCAGCTACTAATGTTGTCCTTGCTTTACCATTGAGAAAACTGAAGCACCAAGAATTTAAGTAACTTGCACCAGTGGAACCAGCAAGGCTTCAAATTCAGACTTTCAAATGCGTCCTTTAATGACTAATCACAAAAATACAAATACGCACAGCTATGATATCATTCCTTGGTGGCTTAGTGGTAAAGAATCTGCCTACAGTGCAGGAGACATGGATTTGATTCCCTGGGTCAGGAAGATTTCCTGGAGAAGGAAATAGCTACTGGCTCCAGTATTTCCATGGACAGAGGAAGCTGGTATGCTGCATTCTATGGGATCACAAAGAGTTAGACATGACTAAGCAGTTGAGCACACACACACATTATGTTCATCTCAGCATTTATAGTATTATTTGAAAATTGAAAATAATTTAAATTTTCACTGTTAAAATATTGCTTAAAACCTGCATGTAATCAGTGAAACACTATACATCCAGTTATTTAAAAATGCAGGATACAAGAATGTATGCACTGACATGGAAGGGCTTTCACAACCTATCGAGTGAGGCTAAATGAGGTCACTAGGGAAGGGATAGTAGTTATCATGTTAATTGTGCACTGCTTGGCACACTATAAGCGTATGGTAGCTATTGAATGGGTGGATGGATAGACAGAAGAATACAGTGTAGTAGAAAGTCTAACGTTTGAAACTAGAAGTCTTCTGTCCTTGTTCCCTCTTAGTAAGAACAGATCATTTGAATTCAAGCTCTTAAAGAATTGGTGTTTCACAACTATTTCTTTAAAAAGAAGCAATTCAACTTGCATTAACATGTATTCATTTCTTAGGGCTGCCACTACAAAATTACTGCAAACTGGGTGGCTTAACACAGCTAAAATTTATTCTCTCACATTTCTGAGGGCTAGAAGTCTGAAATCAAGGTATCTGCAAATCATGTTCTTTCCTCCGTTCTTCCTAGCCTCTTCTAGCTTCTTATGGTTGCCAACAGTTCTTGGTATTCCTTGGTTTTTGACGTTAACCTCTGGTCTCTGCTTCTGTCTTCAAATAGCCTTCTTCCTGTGTGTCTTTCATAGCCATACAAGTAATTAGACTTAGGTCCCTCCCCAATCCAGTATGACCTTATCTTAACAAATTATGTCTACGAAGATCCTATTTCCAAATGAGATCACATTCTGAGGTTCTGGGATAGAAATGAATTTTAGGCAACACTGTTCAACTCCATGCCACATCTCAGCTGAATGCAGCCTTAAGGATGGAGTCTTTCTGAATAGTCAAGCTTTGAAGTTTTACTTTTAAAGAAAACACCAAGAATTATTTAAATTTAACCATTCTTAGCTCAGATGATGAAGAATCCACCTGTAATGCAGGAGACTCTAGTTTGATTCCCAGGTCAGACAATTCTGGAGAAGGGATGGGCTCCAGTATTCTTGGGCTTCCCTGGGACTTAGATGGTATAGAATCTGCCTGCAGCACAGAAGACCTGGGTTTGATCCCTGAGTTGGGAACATCCCCTGGAGAAGGGAAAGGCTACCCTCTCTTTATTCTTGCCTGGAGAATTCCATGACTTGTCCTTGGGTTGCAAAGAGTTGGACACAACTGAGCAACTTCCACAATTTTGACTGGAAACATTTATAAAATATTTTATATACCAGTGTTAATAGTTAGGATTATATTAAAATATTGCCTGAGAAACTAGAAATAAGATTTAATCTCAGAATAAAATAAAAGCAATATTTAATAAGTCACTATAAAGATACACAGAGATGTCTGAAAGAATGGGTTCTAATCTTGTTAGACTAGACTATTAACTGATTGACTTGATTATCTTTTCCACAAGGGGTATTGAATTAGTAGGAAGAAAGCTTGATCAGCAATGAAAGCACAAAATAGAAAATCACAGGGTAAATGTCGGGTTTGTCCATCTAAGCCTTGTCCAGGAGATAAGGGTATTCCAAGGATACTTTTACTATTTGTAAGACCACTCTGTTCTTACTTTGTATCAGTGGAACATTTTTTCCTCTAAAAGAAATTTCACATAGATTTCAGGTGCATAAAACAGCAAAAACAAAGAGCTTCTGAGATACCTCATGCTCTTATGGTTGCCAACAGTTCTTGGTATTCCTTGGTATTTGACGTTAACCTCTGGTCTCTGCTTCTGTCTTCAAATAGCCTTCTTCCTGTGTGTCTTTCATAGCCATACAAGTAATTAGACTTAGGTCCCTCCCCAATCCAGTATGACCTTATCTTAACAAATTATGTCTACGAAGATCCTATTTCCAAATGAGATCACATTCTGAGGTTCTGGGATAGAAATGAATTTTAGGCAACACTGTTCAACTCCATGCCACATCTCAGCTGAATGCAGCCTTAAGGATGGAGTCTTTCTGAATAGTCAAGCTTTGAAGTTTTACTTTTAAAGAAAACACCAAGAATTATTTAAATTTAACCATTCTTAGCTCAGATGATGAAGAATCCACCTGTAATGCAGGAGACTCTAGTTTGATTCCCAGGTCAGACAATTCTGGAGAAGGGATGGGCTCCAGTATTCTTGGGCTTCCTGGGGCTTAGATGGTATAGAATCTGCCTGCAGCACAGAAGACCTGGGTTTGATCCCTGAGTTGGGAACATCCCCTGGAGAAGGGAAAGGCTACCCTCTCTTTATTCTTGCCTGGAGAATTCCATGACTTGTCCTTGGGTTGCAAAGAGTTGGACACAACTGAGCAACTTCCACAATTTTGACTGGAAACATTTATAAAATATTTTATATACCAGTGTTAATAGTTAGGATTATATTAAAATATTGCCTGAGAAACTAGAAATAAGATTTAATCTCAGAATAAAATAAAAGCAATATTTAATAAGTCACTATAAAGATACACAGAGATGTCTGAAAGAATGGGTTCTAATCTTGTTAGACTAGACTATTAACTGATTGACTTGATTATCTTTTCCACAAGGGGTATTGAATTAGTAGGAAGAAAGCTTGATCAGCAATGAAAGCACAAAATAGAAAATCACAGGGTAAATGTCGGGTTTGTCCATCTAAGCCTTGTCCAGGAGATAAGGGTATTCCAAGGATACTTTTACTATTTGTAAGACCACTCTGTTCTTACTTTTTATCAGTGGAACATTTTTTTCCCTCTAAAAGAAATTTCACATAGATTTCAGGTGCATAAAACAGCAAAAAACAAAGAGCTTCTGAGATACCTCCTTAGAATGTTAATGCTCCAAGAAAGACCTGAAAGTACTTAAGCTTTGAAATTATTCTATTTATCTAATTCTCCTTGTTTTGGTACCATACTCACCAATGAATTTTTTGGTAAGGCTATGACTTTTCATTTAGGTCTGCCTATCATAAGAGAGCACTTTTTTCTAGTGCCAGTAACAATCATGCTCCTTATTGGATGTTAATAAATTGGCATTCTAGCATTATAAATCAGCCTCAGGAATCAACGTTGCTCCTCACTGGATGTTAATAAATGGCATTCTAGCATTATAAATAAGCCTCAGGAGTCACGTTATTCTACCCCTCTCCTTTCTATTTGGCTGTGCTGTGTCTCTGGCTTCTCTTGTTGGGGAGCATTGGGCTCTAGAGGGTGCGAGCTCAGTAGGTGCCTCTCACGGGCTTAGTTGCTCCGTTGCATGTGGGATGTTAGTTCCCTGACCAGGGACCAGACTTGTGTCCCCTGCTTTGGAAGGCGGGTTTTTAACCAACAAGGAAATCCCAACGTTGTTCAGCCCCCTAAGACATGATTCCACTCTTTGTGGGCTGACAAAAATTTTGAACCTAACAACCAGAACCTTAGCTGTGATTGATGGACCAAGAAAGGAAAAGCATTTTACAAAGGCCCTTTGAGTAGACTACCTCCTGACCTTTCCAGTGGAACACAGCCAGACAGTTATCAGGTCCATGAGTATTAGTTTTTTCTCATTTGAATTTCTATTAGAGTTTCTTTGTTTTTAAACAGAGCATATCTTTTTTCTCTCTCTCTCTCTCTTTACTCTTCCTGGTCCTGTTGTTCCTCATTTAACCTTTTTTAATACTCGCATTTATTGCTGACCTTTATGATAAATAAATGTAAGACCCCTTTAGGGGATTATCAAGTTGTTGAGGCTTTCATATTCTCCATGAAGTGCTCCTAACTGCCTTGCTTTATATGATTCTTCTTTCTCTTTTCTATTTAGCTTCATGATTGTTTTTTCTATCAGCATGCCTGTCTATGGCACTGATTTTCCCCTTCGTTATTGATTACCTTAAAGCACAAGAAACCAAAATAGTATGTAAATTTGTAAGAAACATGATTTATAGAAATATGCTTAAAGAGTAACTGCTCTGAATGAGGACATGAAGATCTCTTCTATAAATCATATGTATAAACTTTAGAGTAAATTTTGACCTTAATTTTGGCTCTTCCAAACCCCTTTTCTTTCTTTTTTTTTTAACTTAGTAAGAAAGAAATTGAAATCTCTTTAAATTAGGTAAAGGTGCATACTACCTACATTTTAGGGGGTAGATGTGCTTGCAGTTTTGAAATGCATTATTCTAATAAAAATTATACATAATCTCTTTCTCTTGCCTATATTTTCTTCAGTATTTGTACTGAAAAAAATTAGAAAAATAACTTTTACTGAAGAGTTTTCTTTTTTTTTTTTTGTACTGAGGAGGACTGTTAGGGTATGAACTCTTTATTTATTTATTTATTTTAGGTGGGGGTGGGGTGGGGAGGGAGGGGAGCAGGCGGGCCACTTCTATTGATCTTTCATTTGTCCATTTTCATCTATCTTTGTTCTTTTGGCCCGTGTGGGCCTCCCATCACGGTGGCCTCTGTTGTCGCGGAGCACCAGCTCTGGGCGCATGCGCTCCAGAGCTCCGGCTGGGTAACTGGACATGTCGGTCCAGCCACTCTGCAGCACGTGGGATCTTCCCAGGCCAGGAATTGAATCGGCGCCCCTTGCACTGCAAGGCGGTGTCCTTACCCACTGGACCACCAGGGAAGCCCCTGAACTCTTTAAAATAGATCATAAGCCTTAAAGTTCTAATTTTTTTCAGTACAAATACTGAAGAAAATATAGTAGTTTTTCTTTTTCCAAAATCTTAAAACTAGATGCATTCTCTGATTAACTATACTTAGCTGTAGTTTTACTCATAGGTTATTAGTATGAGTATAGTATATTATTTTTTCTACTAATGTTTTTAAAAATTGTTTTCATTTTTGTATATTTTGTATTTACAAGTTTCACATGGTCAAGTATCCTATCTTTTGTTTCTTTTACCTTTTTTATTATTATGAAATCACATGCTATCATATATGTACATCTCTTTGGGTGAATTAGAGGTGAAGTTTGTGTTTGGGCTATGTTGACTATATTTATAATGCCAAACTTGTTGGGTTTTTTTTTTTTTTGAAGTGTGAATTTCTTTTCATATTCTTGCCGAGAGTTTTTGGAGTTATAAAATTTTCTTATAGGGAATTCCCTTGGCAGTTTTAGTGGTTAGGACTCTCTGCTTTCACTGCCCAGGGACCTGGGTTACATCCCTGATAAGGGAACTAGGATTCCACAGACAATGTGGTGTGGCCAAAAAAAAAATTTTTTTTTTTCCTGTAAATGTCGAATAGAAGTAAGGAATGATTTTATTCCTTAAGGTGGATTTATGCTGATAACTACATTTATCTATAAAATAATTGCTTTTTTCTGTTTTGTTTGTTTGTTTTTATGGGTTTTTTTCCATTTAAAAAAATTTTTTTATTTTGCTTTTACTTTTTCAGAGTTTTGTTGTTTACAGATATGTATGATCCCAGATTTGTATAGATTTTTATAATGTAGTGATCATTTCCCTTAAATTTTTAAAAAGCAGACAGTATAATCTAGTAAAACATGGTACATTTCTAAAAACAAAAGAGATGCTTAAAAATACATTCTTGTATTAATGACCTATTTCATATACTCTAAATACTCATGACGACTTATGATAGAATAACTTTGAACAGCTTCAAACTCATAGTTGCACTCCCCAAGGCGCAGTAGTCGGCTTAACTGGACATGTCGGTCCAGCCACTCGCACGGGATCTTCCCAGGCCAGGAATTGAATCGGCGCCTTGCACTGCAAGGCGGTGTCCTTACCCACTGGACCACCAGGAAGCCCTGAACTCTTTAAAATAGATCATAAGCCTTAAAGTTCTAATTTTTTTCAGTACAAATACTGAAGAAAATATAGTAGTTTTTCTTTTTCCAAAATCTTAAAACTAGATGCATTCTCTGATTAACTATACTTAGCTGTAGTTTTACTCATAGGTTATTAGTATGAGTATAGTATATTATTTTTTCTACTAATGTTTTTAAAAATTGTTTTCATTTTTGTATATTTTGTATTTACAAGTTTCACATGGTCAAGTATCCTATCTTTTGTTTCTTTTACCTTTTTTATTATTATGAAATCACATGCTATCATATATGTACATCTCTTTGGGTGAATTAGAGGTGAAGTTTGTGTTTGGGCTATGTTGACTATATTTATAATGCCAAACTTGTTGGGTTTTTATTTTTGAAGTGTGAATTTCTTTTCATATTCTTGCCGAGAGTTTTTGGAGTTATAAAATTTTCTTATAGGGAATTCCCTTGGCAGTTTTAGTGGTTAGGACTCTCTGCTTTCACTGCCCAGGGACCTGGGTTACATCCCTGATAAGGGAACTAGGATTCCACAGACAATGTGGTGTGGCCAAAAAAAAAATTTTTTTTTTTCCTGTAAATGTCGAATAGAAGTAAGGAATGATTTTATTCCTTAAGGTGGATTTATGCTGATAACTACATTTATCTATAAAATAATTGCTTTTTTCTGTTTTGTTTGTTTGTTTTTATGGGTTTTTTTCCATTTAAAAAAATTTTTTTATTTTGCTTTTACTTTTTCAGAGTTTTGTTGTTTACAGATATGTATGATCCCAGATTTGTATAGATTTTTATAATGTAGTGATCATTTCCCTTAAATTTTTAAAAAGCAGACAGTATAATCTAGTAAAACATGGTACATTTCTAAAAACAAAAGAGATGCTTAAAAATACATTCTTGTATTAATGACCTATTTCATATACTCTAAATACTCATGACGACTTATGATAGAATAACTTAATTGGATTACACAGCTTTACAAACTCAATTATTAGTTTTATTTTTATTAATTTCACTCTTCTAAAACTTAGCACAGTAGCCTCATTTTTAATAATTAGTGTAATTTAAAAAAAAATTTAAACACTCTGTTTGAACTTAATCATTAAAAAAATCCACCAATGTGTCCTTATTTTTTTAAAAAAAATAATATGTTTCTCTGTAGGTATGCATGCATGTGATTGTGATACCAGTTACCAACCCACTGTTCAAGAACTCTAGACTGGAAATTAGGTGACCTGGTTTTATTTCTAGCTTGGATACTAATTCTCTAGATGTGTAAAAGGATTCATCCAGTATCATCCATTCTAATGTAAAATTTGCTTTTTTTAAAAAATCATATACTTGTTAATTTCA